>JAVRKA010000380.1:100000-138789 GCA_034508555.1 Venustoraphidia nigricollis | reverse complement strand
GACACCTGTTTTTGAAATGCCTATCGGAAACTACATCTGAAATGCCTATCAGCACCTATATTTGAAATGCCTATCGGCAACCATATCTGGAATGCCTATCGGCACCTATATTTGAAATGCCTATCGGCTTCTATATCTGAAATGCCTATCGGCACCTATTTTTAAAATGCCAATCGGCAACTATATCTGAAATGCCTATCGGCACCTATATCTGAAATGCCTATCGACACCTATATCTGAAATGCCTATTGACCCCTATATCTGAAATGCCTATCGACACCTATATCTGAAATGCCTATCGACACCTATATCTGAAATGCCTATCGACACCTATATCTGAAATGCCTATCGACACCTATATCTGAAATGCCTATCGACACCTATATCTGAAATGCCTATCGACACCTATTTTTGAAATGCCTATCGGAAACTACATCTGAAATGCCTATCAGCACCTATATTTGAAATGCCTATCGGCAACCATATCTGGAATGCCTATCGGCACCTATATTTGAAATGCCTATCGGCTTCTATATCTGAAATGCCTATCGGCACCTATTTTTAAAATGCCAATCGGCAACTATATCTGAAATGCCTATCGGCACCTATATCTGAAATGCCTATCGACACCTATATCTGAAATGCCTATCGACACCTATATCTGAAATGCCTATCGACACCTATATCTGAAATGCCTATCGACACCTATATCTGAAATGCCTATCGACACCTATATCTGAAATGCCTATCGACACCTATATCTGAAATGCCTATCGACACCTATATCTGAAATGCCTATCGACACCTATATCTGAAATGCCTATCGACACCTATATCTGAAATGCCTATCGACACCTATATCTGAAATGCCTATCGACACCTATATCTGAAATGCCTATCGACACCTATATCTGAAATGCCTATCGACACCTATTTTTGAAATGCCTATCGGAAACTACATCTGAAATGCCTATCAGCACCTATATTTGAAATGCCTATCGGCGACCATATCTGGAATGCCTATCGGCACCTATATTTGAAATGCCTATCGGCTTCTATATCTGAAATGCCTATCGGCACCTATTTTTAAAATGCCAATCGGCAACTATATCTGAAATGCCTATCGGCACCTATATCTGAAATGCCTATCGACACCTATATCTGAAATGCCTATCGACACCTATATCTGAAATGCCTATCGACACCGATTTTTGAAATGCCTATCGGAAACTACATCTGAAATGCCTATCAGCACCTATATTTGAAATGCCTATCGGCAACCATATCTGGAATGCCTATCGGCACCTATATTTGAAATGCCTATCGATTTCTATATCTAAAATGCCTATCGGCAACTATTTTTAAAATGCCAATCGGCAACTATATCTGAAATGCCTATCGGCACCTATATCTGAAATGCCTATAGGCACCTATATCTGAAATGCCTATCGACACCTATATCTGAAAAGCCTATCGACACCTATATCTGAAATGCCTATCGACACCTATATCTGAAATGCCTATCGACACCTATATCTGAAATGCCTATCGACACCTATATCTGAAATGCCTATCGGCACCTATTTTTTGAAATGCCTATCGGAAACTACATCTGAAATGCCTATCAGCACCTATATTTGAAATGCCTATCGGCAACCATATCTGGAATGCCTATCGGCACCTATATTTGAAATGCCTATCGGCTTCTATATCTCAAGATGCCTATCGACACCTATTTTTAAAATGCCAATAGGCAACTATATCAGAAATGCCTATCGGCACCTATATCTGAAATGCCTATCGGCACCTATTTTTTGAAATGCCTATCGGAAACTACATCTGAAATGCCTATCAGCACCTATATTTGAAATACCTATCGGCTTCTATATCTGAAATGCCTATCGGCACCTATTTTTAAAATGCCAATCGGCAACTATATCTAAAAATGCCTATCGGCACTAATTTTTGAAATGCCTATCGGAAACTACATCTGAATTGCCTATCAGCACCTATATTTGAAATGCCTATCGGCAACCATATCTGGAATGCCTATCGGCACCTATATTTGAAATGCCTATCGGCTTCTATATCTGAAATGCCTATCGGCAACCATATCTGGAATGCCTATCGGCACCTATATTTGAAATGCCTATCGGCACCTATTTCTGAAATGCCTATCGGCATCAATTTTTGAAATGGCTATCGGAAACTACATCTAAAATGCCTATCAGCACCTATATTTGAAATGCCTATCGGCAACCATATCTGGAATGCCTATCGGCACCTATATTTGAAATGCCTATCGGCAACCATATCTGGAATGCTTATCGGCACCTATATTTGAAATGCGTATCGGCTTCTATATATAAAATGCCTATCGGCATCTATTTTTAAAATGCCAATCGGCAAATATATCTGAAATGCCTATCGGAAACTACATCTGAAATGCCTATCAGCACCTATATTTGAAATGCCTATCGGCAACCATATCTGGAATGCCTGTCGGCACCTATATTTGAAATGCCTATCGGCTTCTATATCTCAAGATGCCTATCGACACCTATTTTTAAAATGCCAATCGGCAACTATATCTGAAATGCCTATCGGCACCTATATCTGAAATGCCTATCGGCACCTATTTTTTGAAATGCCTATCGGAAACTACATCTGAAATGCCTATCAGCACCTATATTTGAAATGCCTATCGGCAACCATATCTAAAATGCCTATCGACACCTATATTTGAAATACCTATCGGCTTCTATATCTGAAATGCCTATCAGCACCTATTTTTAAAATGCCAATCGGCAACTATATCTGAAATGCCTATCGGCACCTACATCTAAAATGCCTATCGGCACCTATTTTTGAAATGCCTATCGGAAACTACATCTGAAATGCCTATCAGCACCTATATTTGAAATGCCTATCGGCAACCATATCTGAAATGCCTATCGACACCTCAATTTTAAATACCTATCGGCTTTTATATCTGAAATGCCTATCAACACCTATTTTTAAAATGCCAATCGGCAACTATATCTGAAATGCCTATCGGCACCTATATCTGAAATGCCTATCGGCACCAATTTTTGAAATGCCTATCGGAAACTACATCTAAAATGCCTATCAGCACCTATATTTGAAATGCCTATCGGCAACCATATCTGGAATGCTTATCGGCACGTATATTTGAAATGCCTATCGGCTTCTAAATCTGAAATGCCTATCGACATCTATTTTTAAAATGCCAATCGGCAAATATATCTTAAATGCCTATCGGCACCTATATCTGAAATGCCTATCGGCACCTATTTTTGAAATGCCTATCGGAAACTACATCTGAAATGCCTATCAGCACCTATATTTGAAATGCCTATCGGCAACCATATCTGGAATGCTTATCGGCACGTATATTTGAAATGCCTATCGGCTTCTAAATCTGAAATGCCTATCGGCATCTATTTTTAAAATGCCAATCGGCAAATATATCTGAAATGCCTATCGGCACCTATATCTGAAATGCCTATCGGCACCTATTTTTGAAATGCCTATCGGAAACTACATCTGAAATGCCTATCAGCACCTATATTTGAAATGCCTATCGGTAACCATATCTGGAATGCCTATCGGCACCTATATTCGAAATGCCTATCGGCTTCTATATCTGAAATGCCTATCGGCACATATTTTTAAAATGCCAATCGGCAACTATATCTGAAATGCCTACCGGCACCTATATCTGAAATGCCTATCGGCTCTAATTTTTGAAATGCCTATCGGAAACTACATCTGAAATGCCTATCAGCACCTATATTTGAAATGCCTATCGGCAACCATATCTGGAATGCCTATCGGCACCTATATTTGAAATGCCTATCGGCTCCTATATCTGAAATGCCTATCGGCACCTATTTTCAAAATGCCAATCGGCAACTATATCTGAAATGCCTATAGGCACATATATCTGAAATGCGTATCGGCACCTATTTTTGAAATGCCTATCAGAAACTACATCTGAAATGCCTATAAGCACCTATATTTGAAATGCCTATCGGCAACCATATCTGTCATGCCTATCGGCACCTATATTTGAAATGCCTATCGGCACCTATTTTTAAAATGCCAATCGGCAACTATATCAGATATGCCTATCGGCACCTATATCTGAAATGCCTATCGGCACCTATTTTTGAAATGCCTATCAGAAACTACATCTGAAATGCCTATCAGCACCCATATTTGAAATGCCTATCGGCAACCATATCTGAAATGCCTATCGACACCTATATTTGAAATACCTATCGGCTTCTATATCTGGAATGCCTATCGGCACCTATTTTTAAAATGCCAATCGGCAACTATATCTGAAATGCCTATCAGCACTAATTTTTGAAATGCCTATCGAAAACTACATCTGAATTGCCTATCAGCACCTATATTTGAAATGCCTATCGGCAACCATATCTGGAATGCCTATCGGCACCTATATTTGAAATGCCTATCGGCTTCTATATCTGAAATGCCTATCGGCACCTATTTTTAAAATGCCAATCGGCAACTATATCTGAAATGCCTATCGGCACCTATTTCTGAAATGCCTATCGGCATCAATTTTTGAAATGCCTATCGGAAACTACATCTAAAATGCCTATCAGCACCTATATTTGAAATGCCTATCGGCAACCATATTTGGAATGCCTATCGGCACCTATATTTGAAATGCCTATCGGCACCAATTTTTGAAATGCCTATCGGAAACTACATCTGAAATGCCTATCAGCACCTATATTTGAAATGCCTATCGGCAACCATATCTGGAATGCTTATCGGCACGTATATTTGAAATGCCTATCGGCTTCTAAATCTGAAATGCCTATCGGCACGTATTTTTAAAATGCCAATTGGCAACTATATCTGAAATGCCTATCCGCACCTATATCTGAAATGCCTATCGGCACCTATTTTTGAAATGCCTATCGGAAACAACATCTGAAATGCCTATCAGCACCTATATATGAAATGCCTATCGGCAACCATATCTGGAATGCCTATCGGCACCTATATTTGAAATGTCTATCGGCTTCTATATCTGAAATGCCTATCGGCACCTATTTTTAAAATGCCAATCGGCAACTATATCTGAAGTGCCTATCGGCACCTATATCTGAAATGCCTATCGGCACCTATTTTTGGAATGCCTATCGTAAACTACATCTGAAATGCCTATCAGCACCTATATTTGAAATGCCTATCGGCAACCATATCTGAAATGCCTTTTGGCGCCTATATCTGAAATGCCTATCGGCATCAATTTTTAAAATGCCTATCGGAAACTACATCTGGAATGCCTATCAGCACCTATATTTGAAATGCCTATCGGCAACCATATTTGGAATGCCTATCGGCACCTATATTTGAAATGCCTATCGGCTTCTATATCTGAAATGCCTATCGGCGCCTATTTTTAAAATGCCAATCGGCAACTATATCTGAAATGCCTATCGGCACCTATATCTGAAATGCCTATCGGCACCTATTTTTGAAATGCCTATCGGAAACTACATCTGAAATGCCTATCAGCACCTATATTTGAAATGCCTATCGGCAACCATATCTGAAATGCCTATCGGCTTCTATATCTGAAATGCCTATCGTCACCTATATCTGAAATGCCTATCGGCACAATTTTTGAAATGCCTATCGGAAACTACATCTGAAATGCCTATCAGCACCTATATTTGAAATGCCTATCGGCAACAATATCTGGAATGTCTATCGGCACCTATAATTGAAATGCCTATCGGCTTCTATATCTTAAATGCCTATCTACCCCTATTTTTAAAATCCCAATCGGCAACTATATCTGAAATGCCTATCGGCACCTATATCTGCAATGCCTATCGGCACCTATTTTTGAAATGCCTATCGGAAACTACATCTGAAATGCCTATCAGCACCTATATTTGAAATGCCTATCGGCAAACATATCTGAAATGCCTATCTACACCTATATTTGAAATACCTATCGGCTTCTATATCTGAAATGCCTATCGGCACCTATTTTTAAAATGCCAATCGGCAACTATATCTGAAATGCCTATCGGCACCTATATCTGAAATGCCCATCGGCACCAATTTTTGAAATGCCTATCGGAAAATACATCTGAAATGCCTATCAGCACCTATATTTGAAATGCCTATCGGCAACCATATCTGGAATGCTTATCGGCACCTGTATATGAAATGCCTATCGGCTTCTATATCTGAAATGCCTATCGGCACCTATTTTTAAAATGCCAATCGGCAACTATATCTGAAATGCCTATCGGCACCTATATCTGAAATGCCTATCGGCACCTATTTTTGAAATGCCTATCGGAAACTACATCTGAAATGCCTATCAGCACCTATATTTGAAATGCCTATCGACAACCATATCTGGAATGCCTATCGGCACCTATTTTTGAAGTGCCTATCGGCTTCTATATCTGAAATTCCTATCGGCACCTATTTTTAAAATGCCAATCGGCAACTATATCTGAAATGCCTATCGGCACCTATATCTGAAATGCCTATCGGCACCTATTTTTGAAATGCCTATCGGAGACTACATCTGAAATACCTATCAGCACCTATATTTGAAATGCCTATCGGCAACCATATCTGGATTGCCTATCGGCACCTATATTTGAAATGCCTATCGGCTTCTATATCTGAAATGCCTATCGGCACCTATTTTTAAAATGCCAATCGGCAACTATATCTGTAATGCCTATCGGCACCTATATCTGAAATGCCTATCGGCACCTATTTTTGAAATGCCTATCGGAAACTACATCTGAAATGCCTATCAGCAACTATATTTGAAATGCCTATCAGCAACCATATCTGAAATGCCTATCGACACCTATATTTGAAATACCTATCGGCTTCTATATCTGAAATGCCTATCGGCACCTATTTTTAAAATGCCAATCAGCAACTATATCTGAAATGCCTATCGGCACTAATTTTTGAAATGCCTATCGGAAACTACATCTGAATTGCCTATCAGCACCTATATTTGAAATGCCTATCGGCAACCATATCTGGAATGCCTATCGGCACCTATATTTGAAATGCCTATCGGCTTCTATATCTGAAATGCCTATCGGCACCTATTTTTAAAGTGCCAATCGGCAACTATATCTGAAATGCCTATCGGCACATATATCTGAAATGCCTATCGGCATCAATTTTTGAAATGCCTATCGGAAACTACATCTAAAATGCCTATCAGCACCTATATTTAAAATGCCTATCGGCAACCATATCTGGAATGCCTATCGGCACCTATATTTAAAATGCCTATCGGCTTCTATATCTGAAATGCCTATCGGCACCTATTTTTAAAATGCCAATTGGCAACTATATCTGAAATGCCTATCCGCACCTATATCTGAAATGCCTATCGGCACCTATTTTTGAAATGCCTATCGGAAACAACATCTGAAATGCCTATCGGCGCCTATATCTGAAATGCCTATCGGCATCAATTTAAAAATGCCTATCGGAAACTACATCTGGAATGCCTATCAGCACCTATATTTGAAATGCCTATCGGCTACCATATCTGGAATGCCTATCGGCACCTATATTTGAAATGCCTATCGGCTTCTATATCTCAAAATGCCTATCGACACCTATTTTTAAAATGCCAATCGGCAACTATATCTGAAATGCCTATCGGCACCTATATCTGAAATGCCTATCGGCACCTATTTTTTGAAATGCCTATCGGAAACTACATCTGAAATGCCTATCAGCACCTATATTTGAAATGCCTATCGGCAACCATATCTAAAATGCCTATCGACACCTATATTTAAAATACCTATCGGCTTCTATATCTGAAATGCCTATCGGCACCTATTTTTAAAATGCCAATCGGCAACTATATCTGAAATGCCTATCGGCACCTATATCTAAAATGCCTATCGGCACCTATTTTTGAAATGCCTACCGGAAACTACATCTGAAATGCCTATCAGCACCTATATTTAAAATGCCTATCGGCAACCATATCTGAAATGCCTATCGACACCTCTATTTGAAATACCTATCGGCTTTTATATCTGAAATGCCTATCAACACCTATTTTTAAAATGCCAATCGGCAACTATATCTGAAATGCCTATCGGCACCTATATCTGAAATGCCTATCGGCACCAATTTTTGAAATGCCTATCGGAAACTACATCTGAAATGCCTATCAGCACCTATATTTGAAATGCCTATCGGTAACCATATCTGGAATGCTTATCGGCACCTATATTTGAAATGCCTATCGGCTTCTATATATAAAATGCCTATCGGCATCTATTTTTAAAATGCCAATCGGCAAATATATCTGAAATGCCTATCGGCACCTTGTAACGTTAAGTAAGATAAAGAAAGGTAAATTAGTTCGCTGGGCCCATTAATGATTATTGTTTTACTTAACGTAACTACAAGAAAGAGTACGAATGATTATATATGTAAAAAAAAACAAATAAACAAACGCAGTTAAAAATAAAAAATGAATGTATTTAATAAAATACCGATGTGAAAATATAATTTAGTAAAGAATAATTAGCCTGTTACAATATTTCACAAAAATACTTCACAACAGAAATTACCCACTAGAAGAGACAATATAATGTTTCTACTTTATTTCAAAAAAAATAAATGAACAAATACAAATAATTTAACAGAGGGAAATTATAGGAAAGTGGATACCAAGCCGTCTAAAAATTGACTGAATAAATTCGTTTCAATTTTTGTGCAAGAATTTTTGCAAAAATTAAAAATGAAACATTATGTAATATGAACATTTTATCTTAGACGTCATATAATCGGTTTAAGATCAATGTTTTATTTATAATACCGCAATAGATATTTCTATGAATAAAAAAAAAGTATAATAAATCATTAGTTTTTTTTTGTAATGACAAAAAAAAATATCAAAATTTGGCAAAACGCTACAATATCCCCCAAAAAAGAAGCGCTTTATGCGGCTTCAATTCGAGCGTGATATGGCTTTAGCTGAGAAATATGCGTTCTATACTCTAGTTCCGGATCATTTGCGTCTACCAGGATACAGGACACCGGAGACGTGAAACGAACGATGCGTCGAGGTGATGACCAAGGAGGCATAAATTTCTGACCCTCTTGTTTACTTGAATCTGCGATGGCGTGTTGACGCTGGAGAACGAGCTGACCAACGTTGAAACCATGTCGAATTGGTCTGTGAAGATCATAAAGACGTTTGACCTTTTGGTGAGCGGCTTGAATACAATGCTGAACTTCTTCAGGGTCGGCGCTACGAACTTCGTCCACAAGCTTGTCGAGTCCCCACTGATGATCAAGAGCATTCTTTATCTCTCTACCGAGGAACAATTTTGCCGGGCTCTGGCGAGTAACTTCAGACTCATTAGTATTATGAGACAAGGCAAAAAATGAAAGAAATTTATCCCAGTCTTTGTGATTATTCTTCGCCTGACTTCGAAGCATGATCGATAATGAAGCTTTTAGATCCCTCATGGAACGTTCAACCATATTCGACGAGGGTTGATATGGAGAAGTAAATACCTGTTGTATTCCCCAAGCGAAAGACATTCTCTTCATAAGTTTACTTCTGAAGACAGTGGCATTGTCGGATACTAGCGTTCGTGGAGGGCCGTAAGTGCACCATGTCTTGATAAGATTTTTACATGTAACGGAAGCCGTAGCTCGGCGACAGGGAATGACCTCAATCCATTTCGTATACGCATCCAACATCACCAGAACGTAACGATTCCCAGATGACGACGGAATAATAGGTCCACAGTAATCTATATAAACTTTATCGAAAGGACTTACCGGCACGGTGGAGGCCATAGGAGCTCCGATTCTCTTGTTAGACGGCTTGACTTGTTGGCATGCATCACACGATCTGACGTAGCTTCTCACATCTTTAAAAAGATCTGCCCACCAAAAACGACGACTAATGGCTCGATACGTCTTCGTTACTCCAGGATGGCCAGCGTCCAGGTCGTGGAAGTAGTAAAGGATCATTCTTCGGACTTTCGCAGGGATCACAACGCGCTTCCAGTGATGTCTTCCCACCAGCTTCATCAGGATACCGTCACGCTGAACAAACCCTTTGACATCTTCACCATTGCGAATTCGCTGCAAGATGAGGTTAGTTTCTAGATCAGACTCCTGGTGATTTTTGATGTTAAGAAAACTCTCTGGAACCTCGTGCAAAAAATTGAGAGAATTAATCGATGACTGAATATACTTTTCCCTTTCAGGTTCTTCATCATACATGCGACTCAGAGCATCCGCCACTGAATTCATTTGACCCTTGATGTGTTGTACTTCAAAATTATAATGGGATAATTTCAGAACCCAGCGTCCTACCTTCCCGAGCTGTTTTGGGTGACGTATCATCCATGATAAAGCCTCGTTATCTACCTGTAGAATGAATTTATTTACTTGCAGGTAGTCATGAAATTTGTCCAAGGCGAATATAACACCTAAGGCTTCACGCTCCAAAATTTGGTACCTCTTCTCGGTATCGCTTAGTTTCCGAGATGCGTACGCCACCGGATGAATTCCATCCACAAACTCCTGGAGGAGAACGGCTCCCAAAGCGACATCAGATGAATCACAGCGAACGATGAAAATGCGGTCAAAATCGGGGAATTTCAGAACTGGAGCTACAGATAAGGCATTCTTCAATTTATTGATGGCTTCAATTTGCTCGGTACCCATGTTAAAACGAATACCCTTGCGTTTTAATTGGTTAAGCGGAGCAGCAAGCTCACTAAAACGTTCAATAAAGCGAGCGAAATAGGCAGTCATTCCCAGAAAAGACTTCACCTGCTTGAGATTTTTCGGAATGGGAAGCCTTTGTATGGCTTCTACCTTCTCAGAATCTATATGACATCCATGGGCATCGATAACGTATCCCAGACATTTGACTCTCGTCATACATAAATGAGTTTTCTCGGGATTGACTGTAAATCCAGATTGACGAAGTCGCTCGAAAACCTGCTGTAAATGATTGAGATGCTCTTCAAAATTCTTCGAATAAATCAATAAATCATCAAAATAATTAGTGACGAACTTGAAGTGAAGATCTCCAAAAATTGAATTAATTATTCTATTTAATGCTGCTGCCGAAACAGCCAGACCAAAAGGCAAAAACCTGTATTGATAGGATCCAAAACTTGTAGCAAACGCAGTAACTGGTTTAGAATCTTCGGTGAGTGGCAGTTGGTGATAAGCCATATTTAAATCCAGCTTGGTGAAAATAGTAGCATCTTTGAGACACTGGAACATCGAATCTGGCCTAGGGACCGGGAAGGCGTCGTATCGAACCCGTTGATTTACTCGTCTGTAATCAACTACCAATCGCTGACCTCCGTCCTTCTTTGGAACCAGAAAACACGGACTAGCGTACGGAGACAAGCTAGGCTCAATGACTTGAAGATCTAAAAGCTTCTGGATGTGCGATCTCATAACGGCGGCCTTCGGAGGTGTAAGCGGGTACGGCGACTGATGAATCGGAGTAGGGTCGGTTAGTAGAATCCGGTAAGCATAATTTTCAACTTTCCCCAATCTTGTAGTAACGGTATTGTTATACTTGGCAAGAAAATCTTCTATAAGATTACGCTGATCGTTGTTTAATTGTAGGGGACATTCAATAATGGAAGATACGGACGGATAAGAAGGTTCAGAACATTTAATGAAAGGAATCTTGCAGGACGAATCATAATCGAAGCGTAGCTGGTTATTAACAAAATCCAAAAAGCAATGCATTCTCTTCAACGAACTATATCCGAGGATAAAAGGGAATGGTAAATTATGAATAATGAAAAAGCTCTGTTTCCAGGTAAAATTGGCGAGTTTTATAATGGTGTGGAGCTCTTCTGTGATAGATAGAGTATCGGTGTTAGGAAGACGAACCACTGCGGAAACTTTTTCAATGGTTCCAAAATTGCATTGGCAAATTTTCTGAGCGATGGTTTCGTTACAAAAATTGCTGCTTGCGCCGCTGTCGATCAGGGCCTCGAACGAAAAATGTTTGACATTCAGTTGAACTATCGGCAAACTGCTTGGAATTTCGTCCTCGTCTTTTTCTAATAAGGTTAACCGATCCTTTTGGGATCGGAACGCAGTTAGTTTTTTGGCACCGATTGTCTCTGATTATTCTTCAGACGCCTCTGACAATCACGGATAAAGTGTCCTGGTAATTTACAATAATTGCATACGGGAGTGCTTATTTCTGCTTCTGCTCTTGAACTCTGAGCGCTGACATTCACTATATTAGCTTCCCGTTCTCTAGCTATTTGTAACAGAACTTCAGTATCGTTGATGCGTCTGGCGAGCTTCCGAATGTTATCCAAGGAATTAGGTACCGAAAGATCTCTAAGCCGGAGTAACGTTACTGAGTTGACGTGGGTCCAAATAGTCAATATAATTTCTTGATGAGACAGACCAGTGTCCAGGGCTGCTGCCTTACGTACAATATCTTCAATAAATTGCGAGAATGGCTCATTGTTTCCTTGAAACCTCCTCACGTGTTTGTCAATCAAAATAGCTTTCCTTGCAGGTGATATAAACTCTTCTATAAGTTTCGGTTTCAAATCAGTCCAAGTTGGGTAGCCAGAAATTGCTGAGACCCACCATGAGCGCAACTGACCGTCCACCGATTGAATCAAGTGTTTAAGTAGACTATTATCTTGGATAATTTGGAGATCTATGATTAACTGCACTTCTTGGATAAATTCTAGCAATACGTCTGGGTCTTCTCCGGAGCATCTAGGAACATTTTCTATAAACTTCTTGATGTCGTATTGCACCTGTGTTTCCTTTCTAATAATTGCTTGAGCAAGACTTTCTGAGAGCAGCCTTAACTGGTTAACTTCGTCGTAGAGGCCGGTTGTAAGCTGCATATGCGCGGCCGTAGCTCGAGCCAAAGGAGACGGGGTTCCAACTTGCGACGATGAAGACTGGTCTTGCTGAATGTTCCGACGTGAAGATCCGGCAGCGTTACTGTTATTTTCAGGCGAATGGAATTCATCTTGCTCTTGACTTCTAGTTACTGGCATGGTAATTCTTACACTTAAAAAATCAAACGACTTGGTGAATAAAAGGAACAATGGGCAAAGGAAAAAAGGAAAGTATCCCAAAGAATCTCGGAGATAATAATATAGGAAGCAAAGAAAGAGAAAATTTCTTTTCCCACGCAAGGCGAAAATACAGAAGGAATTTAGTTAAAAGATATTATTTTACGGTTAACAAAATTTGAATACAACCCGAAGTGCGACAACGCTCTGTTACCATTTGTAACGTTAAGTAAGATAAAGAAAGGTAAATTAGTTCGCTGGGCCCATTAATGATTATTGTTTTACTTAACGTAACTACAAGAAAGAGTACGAATGATTATATATGTAAAAAAAAAAACAAATAAACAAACGCAGTTAAAAATAAAAATTAATGTATTTAATAAAATACCGATGTGAAAATATAATTTAGTAAAGAATAATTAGCCTGTTACAATATTTCACAAAAATACTTCACAACAGAAATTACCCACTAGAAGAGACAATATAATATTTCTACTTTATTTCAAAAAAAATAAATGAACAAATACAAATAATTTAACAGAGGGAAATTATAGGAAAGTGGATACCAAGCCGTCTAAAAATTGACTGAATAAATTCGTTTCAATTTTTGTGCAAGAATTTTTGCAAAAATTAAAAAATGAAACATTATGTAATATGAATATTTTATCTTAGACGTCATATAATCGGTTTAAGATCAATGTTTTATTTATAATACCGCAATAGATATTTCTATGAATAAAAAAAAAGTATAATAAATCATTAGTTATCGGCACATATATCTGAAATGCGTATCGGCACCTATATTTGAAATGCCTATCAGAAACTACATCTGAAATGCCTATCAGCACCTATATTTGAAATGCCTATCGGCAACAATATCTGTCATGCCTATCGGCACATATATTTGAAATGCCTATCGGCACCTATTTTTGAAATGCCTATCAGAAACTACATCTGAAATGCCTATCAGCACCTATATTTGAAATGCCTATCGGCAACCATATCTGAAATGCCTATCGACACCTATATTTGAAATACCTATCGGCTTCTATATCTGAAATGCCTATCGGCACCTATTTTTAAAATGCCAATCGGCAACTATATCTGAAATGCCTATCGGCACTAATTTTTGAAATGCCTATCGGAAACTACATCTGAATTGCCTATCAGCACCTATATTTGAAATGCCTATCGGCAACCATATCTGGAATGCCTATCGGCACCTATATTTGAAATGCCTATCGGCTTCTATATCTGAAATGCCTATCGGCACCTATTTTTAAAATGCCAATCGGCAACTATATCTGAAATGCCTATCGGCACCTATTTCTGAAATGCCTATCGGCATCAATTTTTGAAATGCCTATCGGAAACTACATCTAAAATGCCTATCAGCACCTATATTTGAAATGCCTATCGGCAACCATATCTGGAATGCCTATCGGCACCTATATTTGAAATGCCTATCGGCAACCATATCTGGAATGCTTATCGGCACCTATATTTGAAATGCCTATCGGCTTCTATATATAAAATGCCTATCGGCATCTATTTTTAAAATGCCAATCGGCAAATATATCTGAAATGCCTATCGGAAACTACATCTGAAATGCCTATCAGCACCTATATTTGAAATGCCTATCGGCAACCATATCTGGAATGCCTATCGGCACCTATATTTGAAATGCCTATCGGCTTCTATATCTCAAGATGCCTATCGACACCTATTTTTAAAATGCCAATCGGCAACTATATCTGAAATGCCTATCGGCACCTATATCTGAAATGCCTATCGGCACCTATTTTTTGAAATGCCTATCGGAAACTACATCTGAAATGCCTATCAGCACCTATATTTGAAATGCCTATCGGCAACCATATCTAAAATGCCTATCGACACCTATATTTGAAATAACTATCGGCTTCTATATCTGAAATGCCTATCAGCACCTATTTTTAAAATGCCAATCGGCAACTATATCTGAAATGCCTATCGGCACCTATATCTAAAATGCCTATCGGCACCTATTTTTGAAATGCCTATCGGAAACTACATCTGAAATGCCTATCAGCACCTATATTTGAAATGCCTATCGGCAACCATATCTGAAATGCCTATCGACACCTCAATTTGAAATACCTATCGGCTTTTATATCTGAAATGCCTATCAACACCTATTTTTTAAATGCCAATCGGCAACTATATCTGAAATGCCTATCGGCACCTATATCTGAAATGCCTATCGGCACCAATTTTTGAAATGCCTATCGGAAACTACATCTGAAATGCCTATCGGAAACTACATCTGAAATGCCTATCAGCAACTATATATAAATGCCTATCGGCAACCATATCTGGAATGCTTATCGGCACGTATATTTGAAATGCCTATCGGCTTCTAAATCTGAAATGCCTATCGGCATCTATTTTTAAAATGCCAATCGGCAAATATATCTGAAATGCCTATCGGCACCTATATCTGAAATGCCTATCGGCACCTATTTTTGAAATGCCTATCGGAAACTACATCTGAAATGCCTATCAGCACCTATATTTGAAATGCCTATCGGCAACCATATCTAGAATGCTTATCGGCACGTATATTTGAAATGCCTATCGGCTTCTAAAACTGAAATGCCTATCGGCATCTATTTTTAAAATGCCAATCGGCAAATATATCTGAAATGCCTATCGGCACCTATATCTGAAATGCCTATCGGCACCTATTTTTGAAATGCCTATCGGAAACTACATCTGAAATGCCTATCAGCACCTATATTTGAAATGCCTATCGGCAACCATATCTGGAATGCCTATCGGCACCTATATTCGAAATGCCTATCGGCTTCTATATCTGAAATGCCTATCGGCACATATTTTTAAAATGCCAATCGGCAACTATATCTGAAATGCCTACCGGCACCTATATCTGAAATGCCTATCGGCTCTAATTTTTGAAATGCCTATCGGAAACTACATCTGAAATGCCTATCAGCACCTATATTTGAAATGCCTATCGGCAACCATATCTGGAATGCCTATAGGCACCTATATTTGAAATGCCTATCGGCTCCTATATCTGAAATGCCTATCGGCACCTATTTTTAAAATGCCAATCGGCAACTATATCTGAAATGCCTATAGGCACATATATCTGAAATGCGTATCGGCACCTATTTTTGAAATGCCTATCAGAAACTACATCTGAAATGCCTATCAGCACCTATATTTGAAATGCCTATCGGCAACCATATCTGTCATGCCTATCGGCACCTATATTTGAAATGCCTATCGGCACCTATTTTTAAAATGCCAATCGGCAACTATATCAGATATGCCTATCGGCACCTATATCTGAAATGCCTATCGGCACCTATTTTTGAAATGCCTATCAGAAACTACATCTGAAATGCCTATCAGCACCCATATTTGAAATGCCTATCGGCAACCATATCTGAAATGCCTATCGACACCTATATTTGAAATACCTATCGGCTTCTATATCTGAAATGCCTATCGGCACCTATTTTTAAAATGCCAATCGGCAACTATATCTGAAATGCCTATCAGCACTAATTTTTGAAATGCCTATCGAAAACTACATCTGAATTGCCTATCAGCACCTATATTTGAAATGCCTATCGGCAACCATATCTGGAATGCCTATCGGCACCTATATTTGAAATGCCTATCGGCTTCTATATCTGAAATGCCTATCGGCACCTATTTTTAAAATGCCAATCGGCAACTATATCTGAAATGCCTATCGGCACCTATTTCTGAAATGCCTATCGGCATCAATTTTTGAAATGCCTATCGGAAACTACATCTAAAATGCCTATCAGCACCTATATTTGAAATGCCTATCGGCAACCATATCTGGAATGCCTATCGGCACCTATATTTGAAATGCCTATCGGCTTCTATATCTAAAATGCCTATCGACACGTATTTTTAAAATGCCAATTGGCAACTATATCTGAAATGCCTATCCGCACCTATATCTGAAATGCTTATCGGCACCTATTTTTGAAATGCCTATCGGAAACAACATCTGAACTGCCTATCAGCACCTATATATGAAATGCCTATCGGCAACCATATCTGGAATGCCTATCGGCACCTATATTTGAAATGTCTATCGGCTTCTATATCTGAAATGCCTATCGGCACCTATTTTTAAAATGCCAATCGGCAACTATATCTGAAATGCCTATCGGCACCTATATCTGAAATGCCTATCGGCACCTATTTTTGGAATGCCTATCGTAAACTACATCTGAAATGCCTATCAGCACCTATATTTGAAATGCCTATCGGCAACCATATCTGAAATGCCTATCGGCGCCTATATCTGAAATGCCTATCGGCATCAATTTTTAAAATGCCTATCGGAAACTACATCTGGAATGCCTCTCAGCACCTATATTTGAAATGCCTATCGGCAACCATATTTGGAATGCCTATCGGCACCTATATTTGAAATGCCTATCGGCTTCTATATCTGAAATGCCTATCGGCGCCTATTTTTAAAATGCCAATCGGCAACTATATCTGAAATGCCTATCGGCACCTATATCTAAAATGCCTATCGGCACCTATTTTTGAAATGCCTATCGGAAACTACATCTGAAATGCCTATCAGCACCTATATTTGAAATGCCTATCGGCAACCATATCTGAAATGCCTATCGGCTTCTATATCTGAAATGCCTATCGTCACCTATATCTGAAATGCCTATCGGCACAATTTTTGAAATGCCTATCGGAAACTACATCTGAAATGCCTATCAGCACCTATATTTGAAATGCCTATCGGCAACCATATCTGGAATGCTTATCGGCACCTATATTTGAAATGCCTATCGGCTTCTATATCTGAAATGCCTATCGGCACCTAATTTTAAAATGCCAATCGGCAACTATATCTGAAATGCCTATCGGCACCCATATCTGAAATGCCTATTGGCACCTATTTTTGAAATGCCTATCGAAAACTACATCTGAAATGCCTATCAGCACCTATATTTGAAACGCCTATCGGCAACCATATCTGGAATGCCTATCGGCACCTATATTTGAACTGCCTATCGGCTTCTATATCTGAAATGCCTATCGGCACCTATTTTTAAAATGCCAATCGGCAACTATATCTGAAATGCCTATCGGCACCTATATCTGAAATGCCTATCGGCACCTATTTTTGAAATGCCTATCGGAAACTACATCTGAAATGCCTATCAGCACCTATATTTGAATTGCCTATCGGCAACTATCTCTGAAATGCCTATCGACACCTATATTTGAAATACCTATCGGCTCCTATATCTGAAATGCCTATCGGCACCTATTTTTAAAATGCCAATCGGCAACTATATCTGAAATGCCTATCGGCACCTATATCTGAAATGCCAATCGGCACCAATTTTTGAAATGCCTATCGGAAACTACATCTGAAATGCCTATCAGCACCTATATTTGAAATGCCTATCGGCAACCATATCTGGAATGCCTATCGGCACCTATATTTGAAATGCCTATCGGCTTCTATATCTGAAATGCCTATCGACACCTATTTTTAAAATGCCAATTGGCAACTATATCTGAAATGCCTATCGGCACCTATATCTGAAATGCCTATCGGTACCTATTTTTGAAATGCCTATCGGAAACTACATCTGAAATGCCTATCAGCACTTATATTTGAAATGCCTATCGGCAACCATATCTGGAATGCCTATCGGCACCTATATTTGAAATGCATATCGGCTTCTATATCTGAAATGCCTATCGGCACCTATTTTTAAAATGCCAATCGGCAACTATATCTGTAATGCCTATCGGCACCTATATCTGAAATGCCTATCGGCACAGTAGTATGTTTATGAGAGAGCAGTGCCCCTCCAGTTAAGCTCCTCCGACTTGAGATCGCATGTTGAAATATGGTAGTGTCGTTACGTCTGCGACGTTTGTTTGGTCTTATTCCTCCACTTTTCACGTAAAGGGAGGGGGGTACGCTTATAAACCGCCGCCACCGACTTCACTGGTTGTTTTTTTCCATAAAAATATGGCCGCTTTGAAAACGTGACGTAAGAAAGGTTCGAGCCACCCGCCGCCGCCGCCCGCACTCACAACACACGCAGAGAGAGATACACACACACACACACACACACACACACACCAACACACACACACACACACACACACACACACACACACACACACAGCAGACAGACACCAAAGAGACACCAAACAGACACCAAACAGACACCAAAGAGACACCAAACAGACACCAAAGAGACACCAAAGAGACACCAAAGAGACACCAAACAGACACCAAACAGACACCAAACAGACACCAAACAGACACCAAAGAGACACCAAAGAGACACCAAACAGACACCAAAGAGACACCAAAGAGACACCAAACAGACACCAAACAGACACCAAAGAGACACCAAAGAGACACCAAAGAGACACCAAAAAGACGCCAAAAACACACACGCAACTCTGAAATATAAAAGTATTTTTTTAAATTTTAATAAAAACAATTAAAATATGTTTTAAAATATTTATTAAAAGAGAAGCAGTACAATGTTAATAATTGCTTAAAATCTAACTCTGAAATATAAAAGTATTTTTTTTAATTTTAATAAAAACAATTAAAATATGTTTTAAAATATTTATTAAAAGAGAAGCAGTACAATGTTAATAATTGCTTAAAATCTAACTCTGAAATATAAAAGTATTTTTTTTAATTTTAATAAAAACAATTAAAATATGTTTAAAAATATTTATTTAAAGAGAAGCAGTACAATGTTAATAATTGCTTAAAATCTAAATCAGAAATATAAAAGTATTTTTTTTAATTTTAATAAAACAATTAAAATACATTTTAAAATATTTATTAAAAGAGAAGCAGTACAAATGTTAATAATTGTTTAAAATCTAAGATTCAGTCAATATCGTTAGGTATAAAGAAATCGTTGACGCTTATCTAAATACATATTATAAAATAATTTCACTGTATTTGAATGGGAAACGTACGAACGCAATAGACTATCAACAATGTTCTTCAGCTCCAACAGACTTTCCCATTCACTTTTTGATATTATCAAAGAAATGCAAGTATTTGATCTCTTAAATTTTAAATGTTTAATTTTCTTTAAATAAACTTCTTTAATTTCCACATCTCCGCCGATCACTGAATAAAAACCTTTGTGAGCGTCATCGTTAAAATACTTATTTATATGATTACACAACAACATTAGAGCAAACCAATCTATTTGATCGATAAAAATACTACACCTCGATTTCACATCTCTCAGTTCGAGTTTAGCTTGAAAATCTTGAGGAGAAGAAGAAGAAGAAGCGGGTAACCAACCAACGTTTATGTATTTAGTTCGTTTCTCATCAAAGAAAAAAATGTTTTGCACTAACAGTTTTGTTTCCGAAGGTTTTGTTGTTGCTGTTGTCACATGCTGAACAGACGCTGATGATGGTGATGACGCTGTTGTAGCAGCACTTCTAAAGTCGATCTCGCGCACTAACGGAAACTCTACAATGTCTTCACCCCTAGGCTCCTCCACTTCTCCCTCGTTCGTGTTCATCCGCACGATGCTGTTGTTGTTGTTGTCATTAGAGCAAAACTGGAATATATTAGGAGTAGCCATGTGTGTGTGTTGCTTCAACATTGTACGCTTACTGAGAGAGAGAGATACCGGTCTGTTTTCTTTTCAATAGCGCTCTAAAACAGTCTTCTTCTTCTTCTTGTTCTTGTTTTTGTTGTTGTTAACCCCCACCAATTTAGAGTCTCTGACGCGGTCACCGACGGCGATGTCGTCTCTTAATTCTCTTCTTATGAAATCATCCGTGTCCGTGACTTTGTCTTCTGGCTCAATTTTTAAATTTTGTTGTAGTTTTTGCACGAGACAGTAGATGTCTTTTTGTAAATTTACATCAGTCTTCAAAAGTTTCAACCGTACCAAACAGGTGTATATTTTGTTGTAGAGATTGTCCAAGGTTTGTTTATCGGTGACGTGGAGCAAAAAGACCTTTATGCAATGTGTATTTTTGATAAACACAGTGAAAACTATACGACTGTCGTCTAAAACAAATCGCACGTGACGAGGATCCATTTTTAAAAATCTTATACCCTCATTCCAGGGAATGGGTGTTTGCTGTACAACGTTATTTTTATCGAAAGTAAATCCCCATTCTTCTAGTTTTCGTTTCTCGTCTGCAGTGAGATTTGAAAAACGTCTGCTCTGATTGAACAACTCTACGCCGAGAATTTCTTCTAGAGTAGTCGTCGGTGAGCAGCTTGGCACAAAACCAACACTCCAAAGATTATTATCAACACCGCCAACACAGTCATAATCACTTGTACTTTGCATTTTTTGTTAAAGACTGAATAATTTAAAAATAACTTTGTCTTATATACATTATTCAAATCCTCACTCCCCCCACCATAATGTTTGCACAGCAACCGCCTTTGTTTTATTCATTTAGATATTTTTGCAGCTTGAGTACATTTATGCATGCGCAATTGTTATTAAAAAAATGTTACGTTTGAACGCAGATTACACACGATTTTATTATTAATTAACGAATTATTATTAATTTCAAAAAAAACATTTTACTACCCTATACTAGACAATTTATGAAAAAAAAAAAAAACAATTTTTTGAGCCCATCATTACAATGGAATAAATTTCCCTACCTTTGCCGCCGCCTCCAGTATCAAATCCGGAAATTCTTTTCCGTATGTCCTCAGTTTTAAGACGTTTTTATATGCGCAGTTGCTATCAAATTCTGTATTATTGTGCAGTTCGCACATGATTTCATTTTCAATTGAGTGTGGCGGCAAGGGTAATATTTTTAATGCGGGGCATTTTGAATCTAAATCTACATAAAGTAAATCAGGCCCGTTCTTTTTTAGAAATCTTTGTTTTTGGAGTCCTTTAACTAAAATTAGAGATGAACCTTTAAACATCTTTGTCAGTTGTTTATTTAGTTCACGATAGTCAATGTTGCCATAGTTCCAGTCGAGACCGTTTATTCTACTTTTATTGTAAGCATTCTGTTTTCTATACTTTTCATCGAGGCAGCGTTTCTCGTACGGCGGCTCAAACACAATACATTGTGGTATACTGCCACTAAACAGTTCACAATAGGCCAATTCCTTTGCAAAATATTCATGCTCGTTACCGACAACGAATTGAATATCGCACACTGCAATTTTTAATGCCATATTGCTTTTTTAACGTTTAAAATGTTTTATAAATTTTATAAATTTTTAGAGTACACACTCACTATTGTTGAATAAATTTAACTATTAACTTCAGCTTGAAGAGAGACGCTTTTTATAGCATAATTTTTTTGATGTTGGGGAGAGAATTGTAGGAAGTATTTTAGTTTTGCATAAACAAAAATATGCAATTTGATGGTAAACAACTTTACGTCATATAAAATCAAGGTTTGTTTGTGAGACTGAATTAAAGGTAGTTGTCGTGAGATTAATGCACACCGTCAGAAAACTTCCTGATAACCATAATATGACTGCATGATCATTTTTTAATAGTGCATTGTTTACAGTGTGGGATTAAGGACAACGCGGGGGTCTGTAGCAAATTCTGTCAAGGGGCTTTTGGTTTTGCTTTAAGTTCTCAAGTTTAGGATATTAAACAGAACAAAACTGTTACAAATGAACTTTTCTGGATTTAATATAAGACAAAAAAAAAAATAGAGATAATACTTTCAAAATAGACTTCTTTAAGCAAATCATGCTTTCTATATTCAACAAAGTGTGTGTGTGTGAGAGAGAGAGAGAGAGAAAGAGATGATTAAGGCGTTCTTGAATCCACCATGTTTTCTAATTCATTTTAATGTTCGCCACTGCAAAATTTATTGTATTAAATAATGAGTAATAAAAAAATAATAAGGTCCCCCAAAATTCGCGATGTCCATATCATTTGCTACTCTTGCTATATGGCTAATCCGACACTGATTACATATAAATGCTGTTGTTCATTCTTATGCAAAAATTTAAAAAATTGCATAGACGTGCCTGCCTTGAAAGTCTCTGTGTAAATCTAAAGTGCAATGTACGTAAATTATCTTGCTAATCTGAGCTGCATCGCTTTGTTTGAAATCGTTCTTTGTTTATCAATAACTACATATATCTCAAATTTTAAAAAATTGCATAGACGTGCCTGCCTTGAAAGTCTCTGTGTAAATCTAAAGTGCAATGTACGTGAATTATCTTGCTAATCTGAGCTGCATCGCTTTGTTTGAAATCGTTCTTTGTTTATCAATAACTATATCTGGGGTAAGTGGGTAAAAAGTCATATGTTCACTTTGGAAGATTTTACAGGAGAGCACTTTTTAATTTTTAAGGCATATATTACTTTTTTTTAAACTGTGGGATATTTGTATATGTGATATGGGTAAATATTATACTGGTTAACATTAAAAAATGAAAATCAACTACGATTAAAATGATTTTTGTGGATAATAATTAATTATGACTTTATGCTCAATTTTCTTTGGGCGAGTAAAATGTTATAACTTGACTTATCTAGTTTTACCTGTGTTAGTATTTTCAAAATAGTTCGCGTTTTAATTGTGTAAAAGGTCTCTAATCGAGTTATGACTGTAATCACAGAAAAAAAGAAACGAGGAAAAAAGCATAAGTAGATTTAATGCCTTATGCACGAACTGACACTAAATCCATACATATAAACATCAAATTGATTAAGTCAAATTGTTACTTTAAGCACGAGCACAAAAAACTAAAATAAGTACGGTAATAACGTCACATTTCGACTTATGATTTGGTGGAGTTTGGCATTTGTAGTTTATTGACACATATGATTTTATGTATAAAAAAAACGTTGGTAAGAAAGTGGTTTACACTTATGATCTTTTACCCGAATAACTATTTGATTTCTGGAAATTTATAGGTCTAATATAGACTAATTTAAAAAATTACGACATATGACCTTTTACTCGCCTACCCCAGATATATATCTCAAATTTAAAAAAATTGCATAGACGTGCCTACCTTGAAAGTCTCTGTGTAAATCTAAAGTGCAATGTACGTAATTTGCCATGGTAATCTGAGTTGCAACGCTTTGTTTGAAATACTCCTTTTTTCCGACTTGTAATGTTGAAAGTTGAGTTCTTTGTTTATTAACGACTATATATATCTCAAGTGATTTAAACATCACAGTTCTCTCTTGTACGTGTTCGTAAATGGAGATAATTTTACACAACTCCACACAGTTCGGTATTATAACAATTTTGGTTAATTTGAAAGTGATACAGTGCGCAGATGTTGATGTAAATACATTTCATATCGTTCGAGTGACATTTAATTCAAAAAATTCTTTAACAATTACTTTAAAATATAATTGTACTGAATTTCAAGTTGAACATATATTTCACGACCAGACAGATCACGAACTTTTCACTATAGACCCCTCGTCGACAAAATATCTCGAAGTGTGTGTTTCAAATCAGCAGAGAACTCAAAATTTTTACTTTAAACGAAAATTGCATCATTTTGTCGAAATTTCATCGGTTGAAGAGGAAATTCAACACTATAAACGTGAAGTGTACGAGTCAAATTTACTGTTGAGTCAAAAATATTTATACAACTACATATCAATCCACAAAAAAGTAAATATCGAGAGGGCTTATAAGGTAAAACATTTTTTATTTTAATAATTTTGTTTACATGCATGCAGTGCACGGTTTATATGTATGTACATTTTTTTTAATTATTACTTTTGTTTTTGCAGATGGACAAATTCAATAAGATTGGAAACTGTGAAAGTAACACCGATCATAATGAACAATTTCGTAAAATTAGCGATCTAATCATAAACAAAAAATACGAAATCAAAAAAATCCATACAATGAATACGAAATACGGACCCAAAATAATAATAAATCTTTCGGAAGAGAATGGTGTATTTTTCTTACCAGCCAGATTCCAGAAAATGAGCAATACTGAAAAAGAGGAATTGATGAAAATGAAAAACATATCATTTATATACAAGGGTGAAAAGATCATTGGAAAATATAATAATAAGACATCGATAGTAAATTTTTTAGAAAATGATCAAGAAGAAGAATGTGTAGAGGAATCGGATGAGAACGAAGATGAAGAAGAACCAAAAAAGAAAAAAAAGAAAACTTCTACCCCCACAACCGCCAACGTCTAATTTTTCTTCTTCTTCTTTGTTTTCGCAGATGGACAAATTCAATAAGATTTGGAAACTGTGAAAGTTACACCGATCATAATGAACAATTTCGTAAAATTAGCGATCTAATCATCAACAAAAAATACGAAATCAAAAAAATCCATACAATGAATACGAAATACGGACCCAAAATAATAATAAATCTTTCGGAAGAGAATGGTATATTTTTCTTACCAGCCAGATTCCAGAAAATGAGCAATACTGAAAAAGAGGAATTGATGAAAATGAAAAACATATCATTTATATACAAGGGTGAAAAGATCATTGGAAAATATAATAATAAGACATCGATAGTAAATTTTTTAGAAAATGATCAAGAAGAATGTGTAGAGGAATCGGATGAGAACGAAGATGAAGAAGAACCAAAAAAGGAAACTTCCACCCCCACAACCGCCTTTTCAGAACCTACTAGAGAGAGAGATGTTATCTAAATGTACCTATAATAAATACTGTGTATTATTGCGCTCTCATAGATTATGATAATGTACTATATTTTTTAATAAAGACAGATTGAAAAATAAATACTCAAAAATGTTTACGTGTAGTGTATGCAAAAAGGTTTTCACAAAGCGGAGATATAGACAGAAACATCTTAAAATTCATGACAAAACCGAAATTTCGGAGTGTATTGTATGTGGTGAATATTTTAAAAGAACCGATAACATGAAACGTCATTTGGCAAGGGCGCATTCTATAAAAAAACGTGTAGTTTCTAAAGAAGATAACATTTCTCAAATGGACTATGAGGGTGTTGCATCTACTAGTAAACGGGTCAGCAGTAGTGAACGTGAAAGTGGGCCAGTGAAACGAGTTAGAAACGAACAATTATGTGAAGTCTGCGGTATTCTGGTACCCTCTAAAGGGTTGCTCGGACACAGAAACAGCACTTTACATAAAGAAAACTCGTTTATAACTGTTCGCAATAACATATCAGTTTGCAAGTCAGCCTTTAAAAAACGTATTTGTTCGTATAAAATTAATAATAACAACAAGTCAAATTTAGATGTAAAGCTCTTTTTACAATCGGTCAAATCCGACATACTCGACTTGCTTGTGCTCTGTTTGGAGCGTCATGTAGCTTTAAAATTCAATTTAGAACTATTTGCAGACTTCTATAAGATGAAGCAGAACAACGATGCGATGATGTACGAACTGAAATCGTTTAATTCAAAAAGCCTAGTGCTTACTCAGGGCAGTGATCCGCCTACTGTCTATGATGAAATGGCTGTTAAGATTGTAAAGAAAACAGAAGAATTTCAGGAGGTTCAAAGCGGTTGGGCGATAGGGCAGATACGCTATATAGAATTAAACATAAGTAAGTACAATCCATTGCGCGGTTCCAGCTTCATAGAACTGCCTTGGAAAATTCTCAAAAAGCAAGCCGTGGTGAATGTTGAAAACGACGATAACGCCTGCTTTGCTTGGAGTTTAATGGCTGCGTTATACCCAGTGAAAAATAATCCACATCGCACAGCATCGTATGCGCATTACGATACGGTGTTAAATTTTAAAAACATAAACTTTCCACTGAGAATTAAAGATGTGTGCAAGTTTGAGAGACAAAATCTTAGTATAAGCGTAAATGTATATGGATTGAATGAAAACAATGAAATAATTATCTTATAGGGTAAACGCTACAGTCGTTGGCATAGCTATAGTTATTGGCACTGTATATTTCGTTTCCCTAAAATAAGGTTTGTAAGACAGATATATCAAAATGTTTATAACCATCACCTAGCTACAGGTTTATATATTCGATTCTAGTTTTGATTTACGATAGTAGATGGCACAACCAGCATAAAAATATTTTTTTTCATCGGGACTTTACCGCCACTAGCACTGTCGGCATTTTATATGTGAAAGTGAGTAAGGTCGTTTGTTGAAAAAGAGTCTGTAAGTACGTTATATTTTTTGAGAAACTTGAATGTGTGAGTTTTACTGGCATATTACTGAATTACTGATTAAGGTAATGTATGTTTATTTTCATTTAAACTGGTTATTTTTCATTATTTCCGGTATGCCAATAATAGAAACATTTTTTTTCTAAAATTCAGTTCGTTGGCACCCCGTGCCAATAACTGTTTCGTACTATTGTGTTTAAAAACTTTGCTTGTAAATAAAGTAACTTATGAGAAACCGATAACTATACATAACACTTTTATATTTACTGTCTATACAATTAATGGCACCGATGCCAATAACTATGTCAGTGTGATGCCAATAATTGTAAATGTCATTTACAGGACACTAGAAATGGCTGAAAAAAGGAAACAATACTCAGATGAGAATTTAAATAACGCTTTAAATGCTGTAGACACCGGTGTGTCCATAAAGAGAGCATCAAAATTATTTGGGGTCCCCAGGTCAACACTACAGTTTCGATTAAAAAATAGAAATAATTTTAACGCAACGCCCGGCCCAGCTCCTATTCTTACGACAGAAGAGGAGAATACCCTTGTAAGGTGGATTTTTGAATGCCACAGAAAGGGGTTTCCCAGAAGAAAGGGTGACATTCAATTATCTGTGCAAAATTATTTGCAAATCAATAAAAGACAAAATCCATTTAAAAATAATTTGCCAGGTCGTGGCTGGTATAAAGCCTTTTTGCGTCGTCACCCAGAAATATCGCAACGTACAAGTGAAGCCGTGACAAACGCTAGCTCTTGTGTTTCTGAACGCGATATTAAAAAATGGTTTGATGACATAACAGATTACTTGAGCGAAAATAATTTCACTGATGTTTTAAAAGATTCAAGCCGTATTTTCAATGGGGATGAGACAGGTTTTCAATTGTGCCCAAAAAATGACAAAGTTCTGGCACCACGAGGGTCAAAAAATGTGTACGAGGTTCAAATGGGACCCGATAAACAAACTATTACAGTCATGTTCACCTTTTCTGCGAATGGAAACATGTGTCCCCCGATGGTTATTTATCCATATCAAAGGTTGCCAAAGGATATCATAAATTCTGTACCAAATGAATGGTGTATTGGCCACAGTGAATCTGGATGGATGAAGGCCGAAGTATTTTTTGAATATATTGCAAATTCTTTTCATCCCTATTTAAAAAAAAAAAATATCGAATTCCCCGTTTTATTATTTGTTGATGGACATAAAACCCATCTGACGTACGAATTAAGTAAATTGTGCACCGATTTGCAAATAATTTTAATAGCCCTGTATCCTAATGCCACACGAATTCTACAACCTGCGGATGTAGCCGCATTCCGACCAATAAAATCTGCTTGGAAATTAGCCATTTCAAAATGGAGTTATGAATATCCAGGTCAAGTTATAACAAAAAAAGATTTTGCCCCTATTTTAAAATTAGCGTTGGAGAGTGTAATTAATCCTGTGACTTTAAAAAATGGATTTAGAGGCTGTGGACTCTACCCTTGGAATAAAGACGCTGTTGATTATTCTAAATGTTTAGGTAAAAATCCATTGCCTCTTAATAAAATCCCAATTGAACATGACGCTTATGAAAACTCAGATAATACTCAAACAATTACCTACAAAAAGTTTTCTGAGATTGTAGGACAGGATTTAATCCTACAATTTGAAACATTAAACCAAAGCAATGACGGGAGTAATGAATATAATATTACCTATATTTAATCTTTGGAAAGAATTTAAAAATACAAAAAAAATTGCAAATAACACTGAAATTTGTAGCGATATAAATAATGATGTAAGTCCAAATTCTGTGAATGTTGAAAATCAAAATCAGCTTAAGGCTTTTGATAACAGTATGTTTAATGACTGTAATAGTGATAGAGAACAGTTTACTGAAAGTTTTGAGAATCAAAATTCTAACTCCATATCGGAAAACGAAATAGAGCTAGAAAATAACAGTTTATGTCAAAATGAAATACTTCAAAAGGGCGATCAAACCCCACAGAAATTAGACAAAAATGATTTAGACGATTTTCTTCTATGGCCTGAAACACCCAAGAGAAAAGGAAAGAGACAAATAGCTAGAGTTCCTTTTGTGATCTCCTCACAAGAATGGAAAGATATATACGAAAAAAAAGAAGACGATAAAAAGAAAATGGAACAAGAAAAAATAGAAAGGAAAAGGAAAAGAGAAGAAACAAAAATACTTAAGATGAAAAAAGTGGACGAAAATAAGCAAGAAAAATTAAAACGAATGAAAAAATCTAAAAATGATGCAAAAGCTAATAAAAAGAATTTGGTTTCTAAAGTAAATACAAACAAAAAAATCTGCTCTATCTGTAATAACATGGTCTTAGTAAAGAGACTATTATTAGAATGCAGTAATTGTGGTAAATATTTTCATGATTCCTGTGTACCGTCAACCCATACACAGCACATTCCTGAAGAGGAGGAAGACATGTTTCTTTGTCACAGGTGCTACAAAGTAACTGCCGAATCTGAAGACTCTGTAGACACAGATGATTTACTAAATTTAGTAAATATGTTTTACAAAGATAACTAGTATGTGTAGTACCTACTGATTTCAATAAAACATTTAAGTACCTATATCCATATTTTGAATTTCATTTAAAACCTAACTACCTAGTGCTCCGTTTCTGGTATGACATTTAGCTTTAAATCTAGACTTAAAGCTAAAATCAATACTAGAAACTGAGGACAAATCCAGCAAAATATACTGTGCCAATAACTGCAAAAGTGTATGCTAATAACTATATAAAAATGTGCCAATAACTGTATTTTCTTAAATTTCAAAATAAAATGCAAATAAAAAAATCATTAAACATTTAAAGCAGTTAATTCATGTTTAATTGAAATTGTTAAACTTTTCTGTATTCAATGGCACTTCAAAAGTTTCATAAATATAAAAACTCTGAACTCAGGGAAGCAAAATTTAAAAAAAAATCCTTAAGGTGCCAATAACTATAGCGTTTACCCTATATCACTAATAATAGAAAATTTAATCATGTGAATGTATTGTATTTATGTAATGATGAAGGTAAGACGCACTATGCATGGATTAAACACCTATCGCGTTTAATTAGCAGTCAGTTGACCGCACACAATGGCCAAATCTATCTATGCGATGGGTGTTTGATTTCATTTCCCAATATGTTTAAGCTGCAAAGACACCAGGAGCAGGATTGCGGTAGGGTTCGTGTATCTTTGCCTACAGCTGACATTGTGATGGATCGTCTGGGCAGGTGCGTACCAGGTAACATAGTTCAATTTAAAAATTATGAAAGAACAATGACAGTTCCATTCGTTATTTATTGTGATTCAGAGAGTTATTTGGAGCCGATTCTCGGCTGTACGCCCGATTCATCTAAATCATACGTTCAGTCGTTGCAAAAACATACACCCTACAGCTTTGGTTACTACATAAAGTGTTCCTATGACGACGCATTGTCTACATACCGTTTCGTTCGAAACAGTCGTTGCGTAGAAGAATTCATAGATATGCTAGTGGCCGACGTCCGACGACTGGCTAAAATATCACAGACGGTGGTGCCAATGCGTCGTCTGGAAGCCAACGAGCGTCAACAAATCTATTCGGCCACAGTCTGCAACATATGCGGTGATAAATTCACCGAAAATGACGTTTGTGGGAAGAAAAATGTTGTTTTAGATCACAATCACCTGACGGGCGAGCCCAACGGATTGACTCATAACGCGTGTAATATAAATTATAAGGTTCCCAAGTTTGTACCGATATTTTTCCATAATCTAGACTATGACGTTCATTTGTTTATTGTCAAGTTGGCTGAGAAATACAAGCGAATCTCCGCAATTCCATTGACCAAGGAAAAGTACATTTCATTGTCAGTCAAAATTCCTATTGATGACGAGAACGAGGACGACGACGACGACAACGACTGCGGCGACGGCGATGACAAAAACGTTGACGATTGTGATGAAGACACTAAAAAAAAAAGAACCGTAGAGTTGAGATTTCTAGATTCTTTTAGATTTCTCTCGTGTAGTATTGACAAAATTGCAAAGACTCTAGCCGACGACGAGTGTTTGGAAATGCGTAAACTCTTTACTTGCGATGAACATTTCAAATTGTTGAGACGCAAAGGGCACTTTCCCTACAGCTATGTAGATTCACTGGCAAAACTCGACGAGACTAACTTGCCAAACAGTAAAGAGTTTGCAAACAACATCAACCGCGATCAGGTTAGTGAAAATTATCAACACGCTCTCAACGTTTGGCAAACATTTAACTGCACCACACTTGGACACTATAGTGACATTTATCTAAAGACGGACGTGATGATTTTGGTGGACGCCTTTGAAAAATTTAGATACGCTACAAAATCCCATTACGGGCTTGATCCAGCACATTACTTTACATTGCCGGGGTTAAGCTGGGACTGTATGTTAAAATTTACTCGCATAAATCTCGAATTGATAACAAATATCGACATGCTCCATTTTATTAAACACGGACTTAGAGGGGGGATCAGTCAGTGCTCTATGCGCTATTGTGAAGCTAATCACAAATATATGCAAACATATGATAAAAAAAAACCTTCGTCTTACATTGTATACTTGGATTGTAATAATCAGTATGGGTGGAGCTTGTCTCAAGCTATACCCTATGGCGGCTTTCAATGGCTGCCCGAAAGCGAAACTGAACATTTCGACTTTGAAAGCATAGCATTAGACGCAGACGAAGGTTGTTTTTTAGAAGTGGACTTACAATACCCTGAAAGTTTACACGACCTACACAAAGACTTGCCGTTTTGCGCTCAGCAGGAAGTGCCACCCGGTTCAAAATCTAAACAAACTAAACTTTTAGCTACGGTGACTGATAAACACAAATACATTTTACACTATAGAAACTTGCAACAGTGCGTACGACACGGCTTACGCGTTACAAAAATACACCGCGTGTTGACATTTAAACAACGCAACTTTTTGAAACCCTATATCGACACCAACACCGATCTCCGCAAGCTGGCCACCTCTGATTTTGAAAAGGACATGTACAAACTCTTCAACAATGCCATTTTTGGTAAGAGCGTTGAAAGCGTCGAGAAGCGCATCGATATTAAACTAATTAGCCAGTGGAAAAGTAGCGGTAAAAACTTGGATGCAGAAAAGCTAATCAGTCGACCGAATTTTCATTCAATCAGTGTATTTAATGAGAATTTTGTCGCTATACAACTGAGACGTCTTTGTGTCAAGTATGATAAACCAAATTATATAGGTCTAGCCGTACTTGACATTTCAAAAACAATAATGTATGATTTTTTGTATGCTTACATGAAACCGAAATATGGTGATAGTGTCCGCCTGTGCTACACGGACACAGATTCGTTCTTGTTTGAAGTTTTTACAGAGGATTTTTACGGTGACATCAAGGATGACTTGCGCGAGCGGTTCGACACCTCTAATTTTCCAGTGGACAATCCTTACGCTCTACCGTTGGTGAATAAAAAAGTCTTGGGAAAATTTAAATTTGAAGTTACAGATAACATTAAGAAATTTGTCGGATTGCGATCGAAATTGTACGCATATTTGACAGACAAGACTTGTGCTAACGGTACCGACGTCGCAACCACCACCACCCATGCTGAATGTTGTAATCATTCGACGTGCGACTATGATGAAAATGCACAGGGAAGTTGCTTTAAGAAAAGCAAAGGAGTTAAAAAGGATGTCGTCACCGCGTTCAAGTTTCGTGATTATTTACGGTGTTTACATAGTAAAAATAGTCTAATGTGTAAAATGTGCGTGTTCAAATCGATCAAACATGAGGTTTATACTCAACAAATCAATAAGATCGGTTTGAGCGCGCACGATGATAAGCGTTTTCTAATTTCGGGAACGCACGATACTCTGCCCTGGGGACATTATAAAATTAAAAAGTAATATTTTCTATTGTATTCTATTGTTTTATATTAATTCTAAGTTTATTAAAATATTGTATTCATTAATATATATAATAAATGCTATTTTTAATTTGAAAAAAAAACTCTCTCTTGTTTTTTCTTTGAATTTTCAGATTGATTAAATTGAAGGGACTCGAACCCTGCAGACGTTCTTTACATTAAAAGTTCAACGATCTTCCAACTGAGCTATGTAGGCTGCACGCAATGGTGACTAGACTAAAAGGGGTGGTGAAAAGAGTATAAATATAAGGCACGAGTACTCAGTATTGTCAGTGTAGTGTTCTTTTCACTAAAGTGAAAACGGTGAATAATTGCTTAGCAGCAGCATTTAACGTGAGCAGAGAGAGAGAGGAAATTATATTTATTTTTTAATCAATTTTGTGGAAAAGTTTGCTTTTGCAAAGAAGTTGGGATAAATAGAAAAAAAAACACTTTTCTCTTTTTTTCAAACAAAATAAATTTAGTGAGTGTGGCACACTCTACTCTTAATCCTTAAAAGCACAATGAATATTTTATTATTATTAGTATTGGTGTTGTATTCGAATGTCTATGCAGATAAGAATGAATACGTGTTTGACTATCTAAATAAGTACGGTTTTGTAGACAATAGCAGTTTAGACGCAAATAACACACTTGTGGACATTGAACAAAAAGCATTAATAGATTTTCAGGATTTTTATAATATACATAGAGACGGTGTGGCAAACGAAGAAACTTTAAAATTAATGAATAAATCCAGGTGTGGTGTAAAAGATAACCCTTTTCACTATAGTATTCACACATCAAAATGGAATAAAACCAATCTATCGTGGTATTTTGCTAGGGGTACAAGCGAAGTTAAGCAACTTGCGGAAAAAGCTTTTGAAGCCTGGGCCAACATATCTAATTTGAAATTTACATATGCATTTAAAAATGCAAATATTGTAATTTCATTTGCAGACAGACCTCTAAAACACAGTAATGATGCAAGTTGTATGTGCGGTGAATGTACATCTTATTTTGATGGTCGAGGGGGCTCATTAGCGCACGCTTTCTTACCTACATACGACAACAAATGTAGGGAAGTGCATTTAGACACATCTGAGAATTGGTATTATGGACTCGATAAGGCACCAGGCAATCAGACAAGTTTGTACTCTGTTTTATTACACGAAATAGGTCACACTTTAGGCTTGGAGCATTCTAGACATAACGAATCAATAATGTACGCTGTTTATCAAAATACAATTGTTTTAGCTGACGATGATAGTTTCGGTGTTCAGAGACTGTACGGACATAAAACAAAAAAACCTACAACTCCTATTTATCCACCTATTGCAAGCAGTCCACCTCCACCTACACAGTCGACAACAACTAAATCAGAACACTCACCATCGGTGAAACCGCCTTTACCGCCCGCAAATCCATCATTAAATTCCGATTTGTGTAATGTACGCGATGCGATCAATACGTTTCTGATTGTTAACAGTCGCTTGTATATATTTCATAAAAGAAATGTTTGGTATATTGATTTGAAAAGTGGACTCCTCAAACGAGAATCTAAACTGATAACTGACTATTTAAAATTTTTACCGCAAGATTTTGAAGAAATATCACACATTTCTCAAAGATCCAACGGCGAAGTAATTATCGTGGTCAACGATTTGTTTTATGTAATGACCGTTCCGGACTTTAAGGTGAATGCTGTTTATAACGGTGTCTCCCTTGAATATTTAGGCGTGGGGAAAAGTAAGAAAATTAATTCTATTTTCACTACTTACTCCGGACAGACGTTTATATTTTACGATAATGAGTTATACGTCGAGCTAGACGTGTGTTCATTGTCGGTGAAAAAACATGGACAGATTTCAGAGCGATTTACCAACTTACCTACCGATGTAAATAAGGCATTTAGATACACAAACGGGCTGCTATATTTTTTCTATAAAAATTATTATGTTGAATTTAACGAGTTCTCCAACACACTAGTTAAAGCAAACAAGTTTAATTTATCGGTGTTTGGAGTCAATTGTGGGGTTATTGAAGAAATTAAAACACTACTTTATAAGCTCATGCAACTTGAAACATACAAGTAAAAAGGAAAAAAACTCTATAATTTTCAATTCTGACGATGATGACTAGACTCACACACACACACACACTATTGATAGACTATAGATAGAATGCGTTTTCTGTGTAAATCACCATATGCAGTGACATTATTGTCACATCTACCCACTTATATTATGATAATGATAGTTTTTTTACTATAAAAGAAAAAAATAGTAGCAATGGTGGAATCGGTTTAAAGTCGTTTTTTTTTTTTTTTTAATTTTTAATTTATAAATTTAAACAGCTAGAAGCGACAGACGTCTCATCGTAAACAAAAAAGATTTCTTACAAAAATCTCAAATTTTGAAAAATAAAAAAGTTATAGGCATTTGTGTAAAAAGACCCGTCCCACCACCATATCGACCCGTTACTCCCACCACATCCTTGAAAACATCCTTTTCTAAAGTGTCCTTAAAAAGTAAATATTCGTTAAAAAAAATTTTTCCCAAAATTATTTTTCCAAATTTTCAAAAATTTTCCGGGCACTATTCTTCACCGTCAAATATTAAACACATATGGTCTCTTGAAGAATTGGTGAAAAACGAAAATTTAGTTCTCGCGCAGAAAGATGTGCGGTTACAATTTTATATATCATGAAATCACTCAATAAGACATAAATATTACTTAATTAATCAATTATCTTTTAATTAAAAAATAAATACAGTCTATCACAAAAACAATATTATCTAATAGAGTGTTATTATGATTTAAAAAAAAAATCTTACCTTAGACAAAAATAACACAGCATTTGCGTACATTTTTTAAAACATACACCAGTTTTTAAACTGTTGAGCGTCTATAATAACTAATTATTACAACATCTCATTATCTAATTTTAAATGATATTTAATGAAAAACAACAATTTTAAGTCACTTTTATATTTAATAAACGTTTATATACACAAATATATTATATAAAAACATTGACCTACAGAATATATGACCTAGACATTTAATAATACTACAGTATTAAAGACATGACCACGAATTCTACACACCTTGAAGTTTAAGGATGGGAATTTTATTATTTTAGTTGACTCTATCATATTTTTAAAAAAAACCTACAACTTATTTGGTAATTTAGAAAAAATTTTAAGGGATTCAGAGAGGGCGTCTCTCAGTACACCCTACGTATGTGTGAACTTTATTTATTAGGGGTAGTTTACCCTGTAAATGAGGCGTTTTACGGATATACAAAAATTAATGTGTGTAAATTTCTTTGTTCTATGTGATATGTCCTCTCATAGCAAACATTTTTTACTGTTCATATATTTCACCTAATATTTTCCAATTAAACATAAAAAATTTTTTTTCAATCCCTTAACACTTAACATAGGATATATAATTTTGAAATTATTTCAAAAACGCTTCGACCGATTTTAACGTGGTTTTCACCATAAGATGCAGTTTGACTACACGCATCTTTTACACTTTTACAATTATCATCAAAAAGTGAACGGAAAAAATTAGTATAATTTCCTTTAAAGGCCATTTTTAAGGACAAGTTATATTTGCAAAACAATCAATAATCCTTGGAAATGTAGCAGACAAGATAACCTGATCATTACCTCCGTCTATAGTAGCTCATTACTAAGCTTTTTTTTGTGAATTTGATGAGTAAACATTATTATTAATTTTCACGAATACACGCTAACCAAAGAAAGAAAAAACTGTCGCTATTAAAATACACAAAACGCGATAATGTATTGTAATTAAAAAAACTTTTTTTACCTATTACAGAAATAACACTGTCGCTATTAAAATACACAAAACGCGATAATGTATTGTAATTAAAAAAACTTTTTTTTACCTATTACAGAAATAACAATTCTGTTAAACTTAATTATTTTCTATATACATCGTAACACCCGAAAAATTTGTAATACAATGAATCTTTAGAACTTCCACTATGCGTTTATATTTGAACTTATTTTTCATTGACATACATTTTAATTGTTTACTTAACAAGTGAATTTTGTTTTGCTAAAAATATTCGGGTACATGGTCGCTTATTACGTGTTTATATTCAGACAACTTTCATTTTTCATTTGACTTTTATTTATTCACGTAACAAGCAAATTGTAATATATTATGCTATACTAAAGAATTAAGGTAGTTGTCGTGTTAAAATATTGTCAAAAAGTTATAGATTATACGCGCCACAAAAGTATACTAGCTTGTAACTAATCCGTTTGCACGCAAGACTGTACCCGTGGAAACGTAACCCATACAGAATTCATATTATGCGTGTATACTTTTCTATAAATTGTTGAACTTTAAACAGTTATCAATAGATAATTAGACGGTCAAAGAACGTTTCTTATTTTTTAAACTCATAACAATGTATTGAAAGACTGTCAGTTTATGAAAAGTTTCTGACAGTTAGTTGTTTTTTTTTTTTATAAATAAGAAACTGGTTTAGAGAAGTGTGCTGAGATCATATACAATCAATGTTAATTATCCATTTTTTAATTGAATTTATCTCGGATTATATACGCTCGATCGACTTCAAATTTTCAGGTTAATTTTATTATCATGTCTCCCTTTATAAGTATACAAAAATTAAAAATTTTTCTGACGGTGCGCCTTAACCCCAAAACAGTCTCACAAACAAACCTTGATTTTATATGACGTAAAGTTGTTTACCATCAATTTGCATCTTTTTGTTTATGCGAAACTAAAATACTTTCTACAATTCTCTCTTCAACTTCAAAAAATTATGCTATAAAAAGCGTCTCTCTTCAAGCTGAAGTTAATAGTTAATCGCATTGATGGAGTAAATTAGATTTAAGCAATATCATTATTATTAACAATGTATCTTTTTTTACAATAAATATATTTAAAACGTATTTTACACGTCTTTTTATTAAAAAAACTACCTTGGGGATCTTTTATATTTTCAGAAACTATTTAATGTGTATGTGTGGGATGAAAAGTGCAGTGTTGAGTAAGATTTACAATACAATAATGTAATGTTTTTTTTACTATATATTATAACGGAGCGCGTCATCCGGTCACGTACATATAAACAGGTCAAATCACGTACCGATCAATGTCAGGCATTCCATACCATTCTTTGCATATTAATTTGTCTCTATTCAAAGCTTTACGAGTATATGCACGTATCGTTGAAGACCGTATTGTATAATTTTGTTGATAAATCTTAATTCACAGCAATTACTAGAGTGAAAAATTCAATAATTAAATGTATTTATATTGTTTAAAATTAAAACTCATAATTAATGCAAAGTGTTAGAATACAAAAAAAGATAATCTTTTGTTTTATATTATCATGTATTTTATAAATGCTAAATGTTTTAGACGCTTGAATTAAAAACCCACATTGTTAGGTACGAAATGTGATATTCGACTTACCACCATGTAAGATTATTACGAATTTGCTGAAATATTTATTTGTTTGAATAATTCTTAA
>JAVRKA010000380.1:0-97500 GCA_034508555.1 Venustoraphidia nigricollis | reverse complement strand
ATACCTATCGGCTTCTATATCTGAAATGCCTATCGGCACCTATTTTTAAAATGCCAATCGGTAACTATATCTGAAATGCCTATCGGCACCTATATCTGAAATGCCTATCGGCACCAATTTTTGAAATGCTTATCGGAAAATACATCTGGAATGCCTATCAGCAACTATATTTGAAATGCCTATCGGCAACCATATCTGGAATGCCTATCAGCACCTATATTTGAAAAGCCTATCGGCTTCTATATCTGAAATGCCTATCGACACCTATTTTTAAAATGCCAATCGGCAACTATATCTGATATGCCTATCGGCACCTATATCTGAAATGCCTATCGGCACCTATTTTTGAAATGCCTATCGGAAACTACATCTGAAATGCCTATCAGCACCTTTATTTGAAATGCCTATATGCAACCATATCTGGAATGCCTATCGGCACCTATATTTTAAATGCCTATCGGCTTCTTTATCTGAAATGCCTATCGGCACCTATTTTTAAAATGCCTATCGGAAACTACATCTAAAATGCCTATCAGCACCTATATTTGAAATGCCTATCGGCAACCATATCTGAAATGCCTATCGACACCTATATTTGAAATACCTATCGGCTTCTATATCTAAAATGCCTTCGGCACCTATTTTTAAAATGCCAATCGGCAACTATATCTGAAATGCCTATCGGCACCCATATCTGAAATGCCTATTGGCACCTATTTTTGAAATGCCTACCGAAAACTACAACTGAAATGCCTATCAGCACCTATATTTGAAATGCCTATCGGCAACCATATCTGGAATGCCTATCGGCACCTATATTTGAACTGCATATCGGCTTCTATATCTGAAATGCCTATCGGCACCTATATTTGAAATGCATATCGGCTTATATATCTGAAATGCCTATCGGCACCTATTTTTGAAATGCCTATCGGAAACAACATCTAAAATGCCTATCAGCACCTATATTTGAAATGCCTATCGGCTACCATATCTGGAATGCCTATCGGCACCTATATTTGAAATGCATATCGGCTTCTATATCTGAAATGCCTATCGGCACCTATTTTTAAAATGCCAATTGGCAACTATATCTGAAATGCCTATCCGCACCTATATCTGAAATGCTTATCGGCACCTATTTTTAAAATGCCAATCGGCAACTATATCTGAAATGCCTATCGGCACCTATATCTGAAATGCCTATTGGCACCTATTTTTGAAATGCCTATCGTAAACTACATCTGAAATGCCTATCAGCACCTATATTTGAAATGCCTATCGGCAATCATATCTGAAATGCCTATCGGCGCCTATATCTGAAATGCCTATCGGCATCAATTTTTAAAATGCCTATCGGAAACTACATCTGGAATGCCTATCAGCACCTATATTTGAAATGCCTATCGGCAACCATATTTGGAATGCCTATCGGCACCTATATTTGAAATGCCTATCGGCTTCTATATCTCAAGATGCCTATCGACACCTATTTTTAAAATGCCAATCGGCAACTATATCTGAAATGCCTATCGGCACCTATATCTGAAATGCCTATCGGCACCTATTTTTGAAATGCCTATCGGAAACTACATCTGAAATGCCTATCAGCACCTATATTTGAAATGCCTATCGGCAACCACCTCTGAAATGCCTATCGACACCTCTATTTGAAATACCTATCGGCTTTTATATCTGAAATGCCTATCAACACCTATTTTTAAAATGCCAATCGGAACTATATCTGAAATGCCTATCGGCACCTATATCTGAAATGCCTATCGGCACCAATTTTTGAAATGCCTATCGGAAACTACATCTGAAATGCTTATCAGCACCTATATTTGAAATGCCTATCGGCAACCATATCTGGAATGCTTATTGGCACCTATATTTGAAATGCCTATCGGCTTATATATATAAAATGCCTATCGGCATCTATTTTTAAAATGCCAATCGGCAAATATATCTGAAATGCCTATCGGCACCTATATCTGAAATGCCTATCGGCACCTATTTTTGAAATGCCTATCGGAAACTACATCTGAAATGCCTATCAGCACCTATATTTGAAATGCCTATCGGCAACCATATCTGGAATGCCTATCGGCACCTATATTTGAAATGCCTATCGGCTTCTATATCTCAAGATGCCTATCGACACCTATTTTTAAAATGCCAATCGGCAACTATATCTGAAATGCCTATCGGCACCTATATCTGAAGTGCCTATCGGCACCTATTTTTTGAAATGCCTATCGGAAACTATATCTGAAATGCCTATCAGCACCTATATTTGAAATGCCTATCGGCAACCATATCTAAAATGCCTATCGACACCTATATTTGAAATACCTATCGGCTTCTATATCTGAAATGCCTATCGGCACCTATTTTTAAAATGCCAATCGGCAACTATATCTGAAATGCCTATCGGCACCTATATCTAAAACGCCTATCGGCACCTATTTTTGAAATGCCTATCGGAAAAGTACATCTGAAATGCCTATCAGCACCTATATTTGAAATGCCTATCGGCAAACATATCTGAAATGCCTATCGACACCTCTATTTGAAATACCTATCGGCTTTTATATCTGAAATGCCTATCAACACCTATTTTTAAAATGCCAATCGGCAACTATATCTGAAATGCCTATCGGCACCTATATCTGAAATGCCTATCGGCACCAATTTTTGAAATGCCTATCGGAAACTACATCTGAAATGCCTATCAGCACCTATATTTGAAATGCCTATCGGCAACCATATCTGGAATGCTTATCGGCACCTATATTTGAAATGCCTATCGGCTTCTATATCTGAAATGCCTATCGGCACCTATTTTTAAAATGCCAATCGGCAACTATATCTGAAATGCCTATCGGCACCCATATCTGAAATGCCTATTGGCACCTATTTTTGAAATGCCTATCGAAAACTACATCTGAAATGCCTATCAGCACCTATATTTGAAATGCCTATCGGCAACCATATCTGGAATGCATATCGGCACCTATATTTGAAATGCCTATCGACTTCTATATCTGAAATGCCTATCGGCACCTATTTTTAAAATACCAATCGGCAACTATATCTGAAATGCCTATCGGCACCTATATCTGAAATGCCTATCGGCACCTATTTTTGAAATGCCTATCGGAAACTACATCTGAAATGCCTATCAGCACCTATATTTGAAATGCCTATCGGCAACCATATCTGAAATGCCTATCGGCGTCTATATCTGAAATGCCTATCGTCACCTATATCTGAAATGCCTATCGGCACCAATTTTTGAAATGCCTATCGGAAACTACATCTGGAATGCCTATCAGCACCTATATTTAAAATGCCTATCGGCAACAATATCTGGAATGTCTATCGGCACCTATATTTGAAATGCCTATCGGCTTCTATATCTGAAATGCCTATCTACCCCTATTTTTAAAATGCCAATCGGCAACTATATCTGAAATGCCTATCGGCACCTATATCTGCAATGCCTATCGGCACCTATTTTTGAAATGCCTATCGGAAACTACATCTGAAATGCCTATCAGCACCTATATTTGAAATGCCTATCGGCAAACATATCTGAAATGCCTATCTACACCTATATTTGAAATACCTATCGGCTTCTATATCTGAAATGCCTATCGGCACCTATTTTTAAAATGCCAATCGGCAACTATATCTGAAATGCCTATCGGCACCTATATCTGAAATGCCCATCGGCATAAATTTTTGAAATGCCGATCGGAAAATACATCTGAAATGCCTATTAGCACCTATATTTGAAATGCCTATCGGCAACCATATCTGGAATGCTATTCGGCACCTATATTTGAAATGCCTATCGGCTTCTATATCTGAAATGCCTATCGGCACCTATTTTTAAAATGCCAATCGGCAACTATATCTGAAATGCCTATCGGCACCTATATCTGAAATGCCTATCGGCACGTATTTTTTAATTGCCTATCGACAACCATATCTGGAATGCCTATCGGCACCTATTTTTGAAGTGCCTATCGGCTTCTATATCTGAAATTCCTATCGGCACCTATTTTTAAAATGCCAATCGGCAACTATATCTGTAATGCCTATCGGCACCTATATCTGAAATGCCTATCGGCACCTATTTTTGAAATGCCTATCGGAGACTACATCTGAAATACCTATTAGCACCTATATTTGAAATGCCTATCGGCAACCATATCTGGAATGCCTATCGGCACCTATATTTGAAATGCCTATCGGCTTCTATATCTGAAATGCCTATCGGCACCTATTTTTAAAATGCCAATCGGCAACTATATCTGAAATGCCTATCGGCACCTATATCTAAAACGCCTATCGGCACCTATTTTTGAAATGCCTATCGGAAAAGTACATCTGAAATGCCTATCAGCACCTATATTTGAAATGCCTATCGGCAAACATATCTGAAATGCCTATCGACACCTCTATTTGAAATACCTATCGGCTTTTATATCTGAAATGCCTATCAACACCTATTTTTAAAATGCCAATCGGCAACTATATCTGAAATGCCTATCGGCACCTATATCTGAAATGCCTATCGGCACCAATTTTTGAAATGCCTATCGGAAACTACATCTGAAATGGCTCTCAGCACCTATATTTGAAATGCCTATCGGCAACCATATCTGGAATGCTTATCGGCACCTATATTTGAAATGCCTATCGGCTTCTATATCTGAAATGCCTATCGGCACCTATTTTTAAAATGCCAATCGGCAACTATATCTGAAATGCCTATCGGGACCCATATCTGAAATGCCTATTGGCACATATTTTTGAAATGCCCATCAAAAACTACATCTGAAATGCCTATCAGCACCTATATTTGAAATGCCTATCGGCAACCATATCTGGAATGCCTATCGGCACCTATATTTGAAATGCCTATCGGCTTCTATATCTGAAATGCCTATCAGCACCTATTTTTAAATGCCAATCGGCAACTATATCTGAAATGCCTATCGGCACCTATATCTGAAATGCCTATCGGCACCTATTTTTGAAATGCCTATCGGAAACTACATCTGAAATGCCTATCAGCACCTATATTTGAAATGCCTATCGGCAACCATATTTGGAATGCCTATCGGCACCTATATTTGAAATGCCTATCGGCTTGTATATCTGAAATGCCTATCGTCACCTATATCTGAAATGCCTATCGGCACCAATTTTTGAAATGCCTATCGGAAACTACATCTGAAATGCCTATCAGCACCTATATTTGAAATGCCTATCGGCAACCATATCTGGAATGCTTATCGGCATCTATATTTGAAATGCCTATCGGCTTCTATATCTGAAATGCCTATCGGCACCTATTTTTAAAATGCCAATCGGCAACTATATCTGAAATGCCTATCGGCACCTATATCTGAAATGCCTATCGGCACCTATTTTTGAAATGCCTATCGGAAACTACATCTGAAATGCCTATCAGCACCTATATTTGAAATGCCTATCGACAACCATATCTGGAATGCCTATCGGCACCTATTTTTGAAGTGCCTATCGGCTTCTATATCTGAAATTCCTATCGGCACCTATTTTTAAAATGCCAATCGGCAACTATATCTGAAATGCCTATCGGCACCTATATCTGAAATGCCTATCGGCACCTATTTTTGAAATGCCTATCGGAGACTACATCTGAAATACCTATCAGCACCTATATTTGAAATGCCTATCGGCAACCATATCTGGAATGCCTATCGGCACCTATATTTGAAATGCCTATCGGCTTCTATATCTGAAATGCCTATTAACACCTATTTTTAAAATGCCAATCGGCAACTATATCTGTAATGCCTATCGGCACCTATATCTGAAATGCCTATCGGCACCTATTTTTGAAATGCCTATCGGAAACTACATCTGAAATGCCTATCAGCACCTATATTTGAAATGCCTATCAGCAACCATATCTGAAATGCCTATCGACACATATATTTGAAATACCTATCGGCTTCTATATCTGAAATGCCTATCGGCACCTATTTTTAAAATGCCAATCAGCAACTATATCTGAAATGCCTATCGGCACTAATTCTTGAAATGCCTATCGGAAACTACATCTGAATTGCCTATCAGCACCTATATTTGAAATGCCTATCGGCAACCATATCTGGAATGCCTTTCGGCACCTATATTTGAAATGCCTATCGGCTTCTATATCTGAAATGCCTATCGGCACCTATTTTTAAAATGCCAATCGGCAACTATATCTGAAATGCCTATCGGCACATATATCTGAAATGCCTATCGGTATCAATTTTTGAAATGCCTATCGGAAACTACATCTAAAATGCCTATCAGCACCTATGTTTAAAATGCCTATCGGCAACCATATCTGGAATGCCTATCGGCACCTATATTTGAAATGCCTATCGGCCTCTATATCTGAAATGCCTATCGGCACCTATTTTTAAAATGCCAATTGGCAACTATATCTGAAATGCCTATCCGCACCTATATCTGAAATGCCTATCGGCACCTATTTTTGAAATGCCTATCGGAAACAACATCTGAATGCCTATCAGCGCCTATATATGAAATGCCTATCGGCAACCATATCTGGAATGCCTATCGACACCTATATTTGAAATGCCTATCGGCTTCTATATCTAAAATGCCTATCGGAACCTATTTTTAAAATGCCAATCGGCAACTATATCTGAAATGCCTATCGGCACCTATATCTGAAATGCCTATCGGCACCTATTTTTGAAATGCCTATCGTAAACTACATCTGAAATGCCTATCAGCACCTATATTTGAAATGCCTATCGGCAACAATATCTGAAATGCCTATCGGCGCCTATATCTGATATGCCTATCGGCATCAATTTTTTAAATGCCTATCGGAAACTACATCTGGAATGCCTATCAGCACCTATATTTGAAATGCCTATCGGCAACCATATCTGGAATGCCTATCGGCACCTATATTTGAAATGCCTATCGGCTTCTATATCTCAAGATGCCTATCGACACCTATTTTTAAAATGCCAATCGGCAACTATATCTGAAATGCCTATCGGCACCTATATCTGAAATGCCTATCGGCACCTATTTTTTGAAATGCCTATCGGAAACTACATCTGAAATGCCTATCAGCACCTATATTTGAAATGCATATCGGCAACCATATCTAAAATGCCTATCGACACCTATATTTAAAATACCTATCGGCTTCTATATCTGAAATGCCTATCGGCACCTATTTTTAAAATGCCAATCGGCAACTATATCTGAAATGCCTATCGGCACCTATATCTAAAATGCCTATCGGCACCAATTTTTGAAATGCCTATCGGAAACTACATTTGAAATGCCTATCAGCACCTATATTTAAAATGCCTATCGGCAACCGTATCTGAAATGCCTATCGACACCTCTATTTGAAATACCTATCGGCTTTTATATCTGAAATGCCTATCAACACCTATTTTTAAAATGCCAATCGGCAACTATATCTGAAATGCCTATCGGCACCTATATCTGAAATGCCTATCGGCACCAATTTTTGAAATGCCTATCGGAAACTACATCTGAAATGCCTATCAGCACCTATATTTGAAATGCCTATCGGTAACCATATCTGGAATGCTTATCGGCACCTATATGTGAAATGCCTATCGGCTTCTATATATAAAATGCCTATCGGCATCTATTTTTAAAATGCCAATCGGCAAATATATCTGAAATGCCTATCGGCACCTATATCTGAAATGCCTATCGGCACCTATTTTTGAAATGCCTATCGGAAACCACATCTGAAATGCCTATCAGCACCTATATTTGAAATGCCTATCGGCAACCATATCTGGAATGCCTATCGGCACCTATATTTGAAATGCCTATCGGCTTCTATATCTCAAGATGCCTATCGACACCTATTTTTAAAATGCCAATCGGCAACTATATCTGAAATGCCTATCGGCACCTATTTTTTGAAATGCCTATCGGAAACTACATCTGAAATGCCTATCAGCACCTATATTTGAAATGGCTATCGGCAACCATATCTAAAATGCCTATCGACACCTATATTTGAAATACCTATCGGCTTCTATATCTGAAATGCCTATCAGCACCTATTTTTAAAATGCCAATCGGCAACTATATCTGAAATGCCTATCGGCACCTATATCTGAAATGCCTATCGGCACCAATTTTTGAAATGCCTATCGGAAACTACATCTGAAATGCCTATCAGCTCCTATATTTGAAATGCCTATCGGCAACCATATCTGGAATGCTTATCGGCACGTATATTTGAAATGCCTATCGGCTTCTATATCTGAAATGCCTATCGGCATCTATTTTTAAAATGCCAATCGGCAAATATATCTGAAATGCCTATCCGCACCTATATCTGAAATGCCTATCGGCACCTATTTTTTAAATGCCTATCGGAAACTACATCTGAAATGCCTATCAGCACTAATATTTGAAATGCCTATCGGCAACCATATCTGGAATGCCTATCGGCACCTATATTTGAAATGCCTATCGGCTTCTATATCTGAAATGCCTATCGGCACCTATTTTTTAAATGCCAATCGGCAACTATATCTGAAATGCCTATCGGCACCTATTTCTGAAATGCCTATCGGCACCTAATTTTGAAATGCCTATCGGAAACTACATCTGAAATGCCTATCAGCATCTATATTTGAAATGCCTGTCGGCAAACATATCTGAAATGCCTATCGACACCTATATTTGAAATACCTATCGGCTTCTATATCTGAAATGCCTATCGGCACATATTTTTAAAATGCCAATCGGCAACTATATCTGAAATACCTATCGGCACCTATATCTAAAATGCCAATCGGCACCAATTTTTGAAATGCCTATCGGAAACTACATCTGAAATGCCTATCAGCACCTATATTTGAAATGCCTATCGTCAACCATATCTGAAATGCCTATCGACACCTATATTTGAAATACCTATCGGCTTCTATATCTGAAATGCCTATCGGCACCTATTTTTAAAATGCCAATCGGTAACTATATCTGAAATGCCTATCGGAACCTATATCTGAAATGCCTATCGGCACCAATTTTTGAAATGCCTATCGGAAAATACATCTGGAATGCCCACAGCACCTATATTTGAAATGCCTATCGGCAACCATATCTGGAATGCGTATCGGCACGTATATTTGAAATGCCTATCGGCTTCTATATCTGAAATGCCTATCGACACCTATTTTTAAAATGCCAATCGGCAACTATATCTGAAATGCCTATCGGCACCTATATCTGAAATGCCTATAGGCACCTATTTTTGAAATGGCTATCGGAAACTACATCTGAAATGCCTATCAGCACCTATATTTGAAATTCCTATCAGCAACCATATCTGAAATGCCTATCGACACCTATATTTGAAATACCTATCGGCTTCTATATCTGAAATGCCTATCAACACCTATTTTTAAAATGCCAAACGGCAACTATATCTGAAATGCCTATCGGCACCAATTTTTTAAATGCCTATCGGAAACTACATCTGAAATGCCTATCAGCACCTATATTTGAAATGCCTATCGGCAACCATATCTGGAATGCTTATCGGCACCTATATTTGAAATGCCTATCGGCTTCTATATCTGAAATGCCTATCGGCACCTATTTTTAAAATGCCAATCGGCAACTATATCTGAAATGCCTATCGGCACCTATATCTGAAATGCCTATCGGCACCTATTTTTGTAATGCCTATCGGAAACTACATCTGAAATGCCTATCAGCACCTATATTTGAAATGCCTATCGGCAACCATATCTGGAATGCCTATTGGCACCTATATTTGAAATGCCTATCGGCTTCTATATCTGAAATGCCTATCGGCACCTATTTTTAAAATGGCTATCGGCTTCTATATCTGAAATGGCTATCGGCACCTATTTTTAAAATGCCTATCGGAAACCACATCTGAAGTGCCTATCTGCACCTATATTTGAAATGCCTATCGGCAACCATATCTGGATTGCCTATCGGCACCTATATTTGAAATACCTATCGGCTTCTATATCTGAAATGCCTATCGGCACCTATTTTTAAAATGGCTATCGGCAACTATATCTGAAATGTCTATCGGCACTTTTATCTGAAATTCCTATCAGCACCTATTTTTGAAATGCCTATCGGAAACTACATCTGAAATGCCTATCAGCACCTATATTTGAAATGCCTATCGGCAACCATATCTGGAATGCCTATCGGCACCTATATTTGAAATACCTATCGGCTTCTATATCTGAAATGCCTATCGGCAACTATTTTTAAAATGCCTATCGGAAACCACATCTGAAGTGCCTATCTGCACCTATATTTAAAATGCCTATCGGCAACCATATCTGGATTGCCTATCGGCACCTATATTTGAAATGCCTATGGGCTTCTATATCTGAAATGCCTATCGGCACCTATTTTTAAAATGGCTATCGGCAACTATATCTGAAATGCCTATCGGCACCTATATCTGAAATGCCTATCGGCACCTATTTTTGAAATGCCTATCGGAAACTACATCTGAAATGCCTATCAGCACCTATATTTGAAATGCCTATCGGCAACCATATCTGGAATGCCTATCGGCACCTATATTTGAAATGCCTTTCGGCTTCTATATCTGAAATGCCTATCGGCACCTATTTTTAAAATGCCAATCGGCAACTATATCTGAAATGCCTATCGGCACCTATATCTGAAATGCCTATCGGCACCTATTTTTGAAATGCCTATCGGAAACTACAACTGAAATGCCTATCAGCACTTATATTTGAAATGCCTATCGGCAACCATATTTGGAATGCCTATCGGCACCTATATTTGAAATGCTTATCGGCTTCTATATCTGAAATGACTAGCGGCACCTATTTTTAAAATGCCAATCGGCAACTATATCTGAAGTGCCTATCGGCACCTATATCTGAAATGCCTATCGGCACCTATTTTTGAAATGCCTATCGAAAACTTCATCTGAAATGCCTATCAGCACCTATATTTGAAATGCCTACCGGCAACCACATCAGAAATGCCTATCGGCACCTATAACTGAAATGCCAATCGGCAACTATATCTGATATGCCTATCGGCACCTATATCTGAAATGCCTATCGGCACCTATTTTTGAAATGCCTATCGGAAACTACATCTGAAATGCCTATCAGCACCTATATTTGAACTGCCTATCGGCAACCATATCTGAAATGCCTATCGACACCTATATTTGAAATACCTATCGGCTTCTATATCTGAAATGCCTATCGGCACCTATTTTTAAAATGCCAATCGGTAACTATATCTGAAATGCCTATCGGCACCTATATCTCAAATGCCAATCGGCACCAATTTTTGAAATGCCTATCGGAAACTACATCTGAAATGCCTATCAGCAACTATATTTGAAAGGCCTATCGGCAACCATATCTGGAATGCCTATCGGCACCTATATTTGAAATGCCTATCGGCTTCTATATCTGAAATGCCTATCGACACCTATTTTTAAAATGCCAATTGGCAACTATATCTGAAATGCCTATCGGCACCTATATCTGAAATGCCTATCGGTACCTATTTTTGAATTGCCTATCGGAAACTACATCTGAAATGCCTATCAGCACTTATATTTAAAATGCCTATCGGCAACCATATCTGGAATGCCTATCGGCACCTATATCTGAAATGCCTATCGGTACCTATTTTTGAAATGCCTATCGACACCTATATCTGAAATGCCTATCGACACCTATATATGAAATGCCTATCGACACCTATATCAAAAATGCCTATCGACACCTATATCTGAAATGCCTATCGACACCTATATCTGAAATGCCTATCGACACCTATATCTGAAATGCCTATCGACACCTATTTTTGAAATGCCTATCGGAAACTACATCTAAAATGCCTATCAGCACCCATACTTGAAGTGCCTATCGGCAGCCATATCTGGAATGCCTATCGGCACCTATATTTGAAATGCCTATCGGCTTCTATATCTGAAATGCCTATCGGCACCTATATCTGAAATGCCTATCGGTACCTATTTTTGAAATGCCTATCGGAAACTACATCTGAAATGCCTATCGGCACCTATATTTGAAATGCCTATCGGCAGCCATATCTGGAATGCCTATCGGCACCTATATTTGAAATGCCTATCGGCTTCTATATCTGAAATGCCTATTGGCACCTATTTTTAAAATGGCTATCGGCAACTATATCTGAAATGCCTATCGTCACCTTTATCTGAAATGCCTATCGGCACCTATTTTTGAAATGCCTATCGGAAACTACATCTGAAATGCCTATCAGCACCTATATTCGAAATGCCTATCGGCAACCATATCTGGAATGCCTATCGGCATCTATATTTGAAATGCCTATCGGCTTCTATATCTGAAATGCCTATCGGCACCTATTTTTAAAATGCCTATCGGAAACTACATCTGAAATGCCTATCGGAAACTACATCTGAAATGCCTATCTGCACCTATATTTGAAATGCCTATCGGCAACCATATCTGGAATGCCTATCGGCACCTATATTTGAAATGCCTATCGGCTTCTATATCTGAAATGCCTATCGGCACCTTTATCTGAAATGCCTATCGGCACCTATTTTTGAAATGCCTATCGGAAACTACATCTGAAATGCCTATCAGCACCTATATTCGAAATGCCTATCGGCAACCATATCTGGAATACCTATCGGCATCTATATTTGAAATGCCTATCGGCTTCTATATCTGAAATGCCTATCGGCACCTATTTTTAAAATGCCTATCGGAAACTACATCTGAAATGCCTATCGGAAACTACATCTGAAATGCCTATCTGCACCTCTATTTGAAATGCCTATCGGCAACCATATCTGGAATGCCTATCGGCACCTATATTTGAAATGCCTATCGGCTTCTATATCTGAAATGCCTATCGGCACCTATTTTTAAAATGGCTATCGGCAACTATATCTGAAATGCCTATCGGCACCTTTATCTGAAATGCCTATCGGCACCTATTTTTGAAATGCCTATCGGAAACTACATCTGAAATGCCTATCAGCGCCTATATTCGAAATGCCTATCGGCAACCATATCTGGAATGCCTCTCGGCATCTATATTTGAAATGCCTATCGGCTTCTATATCTGAAATGCCTATCGGCACCTATTTTTAAAATGCCTATCGGAAACTACATCTGAAATGCCTATCGGAAACTACATCTGAAATGCCTATCTGCACCTATATTTGAAATGCCTATCGGCAACCATATCTGGAATGCCTATCGGCACCTATATTTGAAATGCCTATCGGCTTCTATATCTGAAATGCCTATCGGCACCTATATCTGAAATGCATATCGGCACCTATTTTTGAAATGCCTATCGGAAACTACATCTGAAATGCCGATCAGCACCTATATTTGAAATGTCTATCGGCAACCATATCTGGAATGCCTATCGGCACCTAAATTTGAAATGCCTATCGGGTTCTATATCTGAAATGCCTATCGGCACCTATTTTTAAAATGCCAATCGGCAACTATATCTGAAATGATGCCTATCTGCACCTATATCTGAAATGCCTATCGGCACCTATTTTTGAAATGCCTATCGGAAACTACAACTGAAATGCCTATCAGCACCTATATTTGAAATGCCTATCGGCAACCATATTTGGAATGCCTATCGGCACCTATATTTGAAATGCCTATCGGCTTCTATATCTGAAATGCCTAGCGGCACCTATTTTTAAAATGCCAATCGGCAACTATATCTGAAGTGCCTATCGGCACCTATATCTGAAATGCCTATCGGCACCTATTTTTGAAATGCCTAGCGAAAACTTCATCTGAAATGCCTATCAGCACCTATATTTGAAATGCCTATCGGCAACCACATCAGAAATGCCTATCGGCACCTATATCTGAAATGCCAATCGGCAACTATATCTGATATGCCTATCGGCACCTATATCTGAAATGCCTATCGGCACTTATTTTTGAAATGCCTATCGGAAACTTCATCTAAAATGCCTATCGGCACCTATTTTTAAAAAGCCTATCGGCAACTATATCTGAAATGCCTATCGGCACCTATATCTGAAATGCCTATCGGCACCTATTTTTTAAATGCCTATCGGAAACTATATCTGAAATGCCTATCAGCACCTATATTTGAATTGCCTATCGGCAACTATATCTGAAATGCCTATCGACACCTATATTTGAAAGACCTATCGGCTTCTATATCTGAAATGCCTATCGGCACCTATTTTTAAAATGCCAATCGGCAACTATATCTGAAATGCCTTTCGGCACCTATATCTGAAATGCCAATCGGCACCAATTTTTGAAATGCCTATCGGAAACTACATCTGAAATGCCTATCAGCACCTATATTTGAAATGCCTATCGGCAACCATATCTGGAATGCCTATCATCACCTATATTTGAAATGCCTATCGGCTTTTATATCTGAAATGCCAATCGGCACCTATTTTTAAAATGCCAATCGGCAACTATATCTGAAATGCCTATCGGCACCTATATCTGAAATGCCTATCGGCACCTATTTTTGAAATGTTTTTCGCAAACTAAATCTGAATTGCCTATCTGCTCCTTTATTTGAAATGCCTATCGGCAACCATATCTAAAATGCCTATCGACACCTATATTTGAAATACCTATCGGCTTCTATATCTGAAATGCCTATCGGCACCTGTTTTTAAAACGCCAATCGGCAACTATATCTGAAATGCCTATCGGCACCTATATCTGAAATGCCTATCGGCATCAATTTTTGAAATGCCTATCGGAAACTACATCTAAAATGCCTATCAGCACCTATATTTGAAATGCCTATCGGCAAACATATCTGGAATGCCTATCGGCACCTATATTTGAAATGCCTATCGGCTTCTATATCTGAAATGCCTATCGGCACCTATTTTTAAAATGCCAATTGGCAAGTATATCTGAAATGCCTATCGGCACCTATATCTGAAATGCCTATCGGCACCTATTTTTGAAATGCCTATCGGAAACTACATCTGAAATGCCTATCAGCACCTATATTTGAAATGCCTATCGGCAACCATATCTGGAATGCCTATTGGCACCTATATTTGAAATGCCTATCGGCTTCTATATCTGAAATGCCTATCGGCACTTATTTTTAAAATGCCAATCGGCAACTATATCTGAAATGCCTATCGGCACCTATATCTGAAATGCCTATCGGCACCCATTTTTGAAATGCCTCTCGTAAACTACATCTGAAATGCCAATCAGCACCTATATTTGAAATGTTTATCGTCAACCATATCTGAAATGCCTATCGACACCTATATTTGAAATACCTATCGGCTTCTATATCTGAAATGCCTATCGGCACCTATTTTTAAAATGCCAATCGGTAACTATATCTGAAATGCCTATCGGCACCTATACCTGAGATGCCTATCGGCACCAATTTTTGAAATGCTTATCGGAAAATACATCTGGAATGCCTATCAGCAACTATATTTGAAATGCCTATCGGCAACCATATCTGGAATGCCTATCGGCACCTATATTTGAAAAGCCTATCGGCTTCTATATCTGAAATGCCTATCGACACCTATTTTTAAAATGCCAATCGGCAACTATATCTGATATGCCTATCGGCACCTATATCTGAAATGCCTATCGGCACCTATTTTTGAAATGCCTATCGGAAACTACATCTAAAATGCCTATCAGCACCTATATTTGAAATGCCTATCGGCAACCATATCTGGAATGCCTATCGGCACCTATATTTTAAATGCCTATCGGCTTTTTTATCTGAAATGCCTATCGGCACCTATTTTTAAAATGCCTATCGGAAACTACATCTAAAATGCCTATCAGCACCTATATTTGAAATGCCTATCGGCAACCATATCTGGAATGCTTATCGGCACCTAAATTTGAAATGCCTATCGGCTTCTATATCTGAAATGCCTATCGGCACCTATTTTTAAAATGCCTATCGGCAACCATATCTGGAATACCTATCGGCACCTATATTTGAAATGCCTATCGGCTTCTATATCTGAAATGACTATCGGCACATATTTTTAAAATGCCAATCGGCAACTATATCTGAAATGCCTATCGGCACCTATATCTGAAATGCCTATCGGCACCTATTTTTGAAATGCCTATCGGAAACTACATCTGAAATGCCTATCAGCACCTATATTTGAAATGCCTATCGGCAACCATATCTGGAATGCCTATCGGCAACCTATATTTGAAATGCCTATCGGCTTCTATATCTGAAATGCCTATCGACACCTATTTTTAAAATGCCAATTGGCAACTATATCTGAAATGCCTATCGGCACCTATATCTGAAATGCCTATCAGTAACTATTTTTGAAATGCCTAACGGAAACTACATCTGAAATGCCTATCAGCACCTATATTTGAAATGCCTATCAGCAACCATATCTGAAATGCCTATCGACACCTATATTTGAAATACCTATCGGCTTCTATATCTAAAATGCCTATCAACACCTATTTTTAAAATGCCAATCGGCAACTATATCTGAAATGCCTATCGGCACCTATATCTGAAATGCCTATCGGCACCAATTTTTGAAATGCCTATCGGAAACTACATCTGAAATGCCTATCAGTACCTATATTTTAAATGCCTATCGGCAACCATATCTAGAATGCTTATCGGCACCTATATTTGAAATGCCTATCGGCTTCTATATCTGAAATGCCTATCGGCACCTATTTTTAAAATGCCTATCGGCAACCATATCTGGAATGCCTATCGGCACCTATATTTGAAATGCCTATCGGCTTCTATATCTGAAATGCCTATCGGCACCTATTTTCAAAATGGCTATCGGCAACTATATCTGAAATGCCTATCGGCACCTATATCTGAAATGCCTATCGGCACCTATTTTTGAAATGCCTATCGGAAACTACATCTAAAATGCCTATCAGCACCTATATTTGAAATGCCTATCGGCAACCATATCTGGAATGCCTATCGGCACCTATATTTGAAATGCCTATCGGCTTCTATATCTGAAATGCCTATCGCCACCTATTTTTAAAAAGGCTACCGGCAACTATATCTGAAATGCCTATCGGCACCTGTATCTGAAATGCCTATCGGCACTTATTTTTGAAATGCCTATCGGAAACTTCATCTGAAATGCCTATCAGCACCTATATTTGAAATGCCTATCGGCAACCATATTTGGAATGCCTATCGGCATCTATATTTGAAATGCCTATCGGCTTATATATCTGAAATCCCTAGCGGCACCTATTTTTAAAATGCCAATATGCAACTATATCTGAAGTGCCTATCGGCACCTATATTGAAATGCCTATCGGCACCTATTTTTGAAATGCCTACCGAAAACTACATCTGAAATGCCTATCAGCACCTATATTTGAAATGCTTATCGGCAACCACATCAGAAATGCCTATCGACACCTATATTTGAAATGCCTATCGGCACCTATATTTTAAATGCCTATCGGCAACTATATCTGATATGCCTATCGGCACCTATATCTGAAATGCCTATCGGCACCTATTTTTGAAATGCCTATCGGAAACTACATCTAAAATGCCTATCGGCACCTATTTTTAAAATGCCAATCGGCAACTATATCTGAAGTGCCTATCGGCACCTATATCTGAAATGCCTATCGGCACCTATTTTTGAAATGCCTATCGGAAACTACATCTGAAATGCCTATCAGCACCTATATTTGAAATGCCCATCGGCAACCATATCTGAAATGCCTATCGACACCTATATTTGAAATACCTATCGGCTTTTATATCTATAATGCCTATCGGCACCTATTTTTAAAATGCCAATTGGCAACTATATCTGAAATGCCTATCGGCACCTATATCTGAAATGCCTATCGGCACCTATTTTTGAATTGCCTATCGGAAACTACATCTGAAATGCCTATCAGCACCTATATTTGAAATGCCTATCGGCAACCATATCTGGAATGCCTATCGGCACCTATATTTGAAATGCCTATCGGCTTCTATATCTGAAATGCCTATCGACACCTATTTTTAAAATGCCAATTGGCAACTATATCTGAAATGCCTATCGGCATCTATATCTGAAATGCCTATCGGTACCTATTTTTGAAATGCCTATCGGAAACTACATCTGAAATGCCTATCAGCACTTATATTTGAAATGCCTATCGGCAACCATATCTGGAATGCCTATCGGCACCTATATTTGAAATGCCTATCGGCTTCTATATCTGAAATGCCTATCGGCACCTGTTTTTAAAATGCCTATCGGCAACCATATCTGGAATACCTATCGGCACCTATATTTGAAATGCCTATCGGCTTCTATATCTGAAATGACTATCGGCACATATTTTTAAAATGCCAATCGGCAACTATATCTGAAATGCCTATCGGCACCTATATCTGAAATGCCTATCGGCACCTATTTTTGAAATGCCTATCGGAAACTACATCTGAAATGCCTATCAGCACCTATATTTGAAATGCCTATCGGCAACCATATCTGGAATGCCTATCGGCAACCTATATTTGAAATGCCTATCGGCTTCTATATCTGAAATGCCTATCGACACCTATTTTTAAAATGCCAATTGGCAACTATATCTGAAATGCCTATCGGCACCTATATCTGAAATGCCTATCAGTAACTATTTTTGAAATGCCTAACGGAAACTACATCTGAAATGCCTATCAGCACCTATATTTGAAATGCCTATCGGCAACCATATCTGAAATGCCTATCGACACCTATATTTGAAATACCTATCGGCTTCTATATCTAAAATGCCTATCAACACCTATTTTTAAAATGCCAATCGGCAACTATATCTGAAATGCCTATCGGCACCTATATCTGAAATGCCTATCGGCACCAATTTTTGAAATGCCTATCGGAAACTACATCTGAAATGCCTATCAGTACCTATATTTTAAATGCCTATCGGCAACCATATCTAGAATGCTTATCGGCACCTATATTTGAAATGCCTATCGGCTTCTATATCTGAAATGCCTATCGGCACCTATTTTTAAAATGCCTATCGGCAACCATATCTGGAATGCCTATCGGCACCTATATTTGAAATGCCTATCGGCTTCTATATCTGAAATGCCTATCGGCACCTATTTTCAAAATGGCTATCGGCAACTATATCTGAAATGCCTATCGGCACCTATATCTGAAATGCCTATCGGCACCTATTTTTGAAATGCCTATCGGAAACTACATCTAAAATGCCTATCAGCACCTATATTTGAAATGCCTATCGGCAACCATATCTGGAATGCCTATCGGCACCTATATTTGAAATGCCTATCGGCTTCTATATCTGAAATGCCTATCGCCACCTATTTTTAAAAAGGCTACCGGCAACTATATCTGAAATGCCTATCGGCACCTGTATCTGAAATGCCTATCGGCACTTATTTTTGAAATGCCTATCGGAAACTTCATCTGAAATGCCTATCAGCACCTATATTTGAAATGCCTATCGGCAACCATATTTGGAATGCCTATCGGCATCTATATTTGAAATGCCTATCGGCTTATATATCTGAAATCCCTAGCGGCACCTATTTTTAAAATGCCAATATGCAACTATATCTGAAGTGCCTATCGGCACCTATATTGAAATGCCTATCGGCACCTATTTTTGAAATGCCTACCGAAAACTACATCTGAAATGCCTATCAGCACCTATATTTGAAATGCTTATCGGCAACCACATCAGAAATGCCTATCGACACCTATATTTGAAATGCCTATCGGCACCTATATTTTAAATGCCTATCGGCAACTATATCTGATACGCCTATCGGCACCTATATCTGAAATGCCTATCGGCACCTATTTTTGAAATGCCTATCGGAAACTACATCTAAAATGCCTATCGGCACCTATTTTTAAAATGCCAATCGGCAACTATATCTGAAGTGCCTATCGGCACCTATATCTGAAATGCCTATCGGCACCTATTTTTGAAATGCCTATCGGAAACTACATCTGAAATGCCTATCAGCACCTATATTTGAAATGCCCATCGGCAACCATATCTGAAATGCCTATCGACACCTATATTTGAAATACCTATCGGCTTTTATATCTATAATGCCTATCGGCACCTATTTTTAAAATGCCAATTGGCAACTATATCTGAAATGCCTATCGGCACCTATATCTGAAATGCCTATCGGCACCTATTTTTGAATTGCCTATCGGAAACTACATCTGAAATGCCTATCAGCACCTATATTTGAAATGCCTATCGGCAACCATATCTGGAATGCCTATCGGCACCTATATTTGAAATGCCTATCGGCTTCTATATCTGAAATGCCTATCGACACCTATTTTTAAAATGCCAATTGGCAACTATATCTGAAATGCCTATCGGCATCTATATCTGAAATGCCTATCGGTACCTATTTTTGAAATGCCTATCGGAAACTACATCTGAAATGCCTATCAGCACTTATATTTGAAATGCCTATCGGCAACCATATCTGGAATGCCTATCGGCACCTATATTTGAAATGCCTATCGGCTTCTATATCTGAAATGCCTATCGGCACCTGTTTTTAAAATGCCAATCGGCAACTATATCTGAAATGCCTATCGGTACCTAAATCTGAAATGCCTATCGGCACCTATATCTGAAATGCCTATCGGCATCAATTTTTGAAATGCCTATCGGAAACTACATCTAAAATGCCTATCAGCACCTATATTTGAAATGCCTATCTGCAACCATATCTGGAATGCCTATCGGCACCAATATTTGAAATGCCTATCGGCTTCTATATCTGAAATGCCTATCGGCACCTATTTTTAAAATGCCAATTGGCAACTATATCTGAAATGCCTATCGGTACCTATATCTGAAATACCTATCGGCACCTATTTTTTAAATGCCTATCGGAAACTACATCTGAAATGCCTATCAGCACCTATATTTGAAATGCCTATCGGCAACCATATCTGGAATGCCTATCGGCACCTTTATTTGAGATGCCTATCGGCACCAATTTTTGAAATGCCTATCGGAAACTACATCTGAAATGCCTATCAGTACCTATATTTGAAATGCCTATCGGCAACCATATCTAGAATGCTTATCGGCACCTATATTTGAAATGCCTATCGGCTTCTATATCTGAAATGCCTATCGGCACCTATTTTTAAAATGCCTATCGGCAACCATATCTGGAATGCCTATCGGCACCTATATTTGAAATGCCTATCGGCTTCTATATCTGAAATGCCTATCGGCACCTATTTTCAAAATGGCTATCGGCAACTATATCTGAAATGCCTATCGGCACCTATATCTGAAATGCCTATCGGCACCTATTTTTGAAATGCCTATCGAAAACTACATCTAAAATGCCTATCAGCACCTATATTTGAAATGCCTATCGGCAACCATATCTGGAATGCCTATCGGCACCTATATTTGAAATGCCTATCGGCTTCTATATCTAAAATGCCTATCGGCACCTATTTTTAAAAAGGCTATCGGCAACTATATCTGAAATGCCTATCGGCACCTATATCTGAAATGCCTATCGGCACTTATTTTTGAAATGCCTATCGGAAACTACATCTGAAATGCCTATCAGCACCTATATTTGAAATGCCTATCGGCAACCATATCTGGAATGCCTATCGGCACCTTTATTTGAGATGCCTATCGGCACCAATTTTTGAAATGCCTATCGGAAACTACATCTGAAATGCCTATCAGTACCTATATTTGAAATGCCTATCGGCAACCATATCTAGAATGCTTATCGGCACCTATATTTGAAATGCCTATCGGCTTCTATATCTGAAATGCCTATCGGCACCTATTTTTAAAATGCCTGTCGGCAACCATATCTGGAATGCCTATCGGCATCTATATTTGAAATGCCTATCGGCTTCTATATCTGAAATCCCTAGCGGCACCTATTTTTAAAATGCCAATCGGCAACTATATCTGAAGTGCCTATCGGCACCTATTATTGAAATGCCTATCGGCACCTATTTTTGAAATGGCTACCGAAAACTACATCAGAAATGCCTATCAGCACCTTTATTTGAAATGCTTATCGGCAACCACATCAGAAATGCCTATCGACACCTATATTTGAAATACCTATCGGCTTTTATATCTATAATGCCTATCGGCACCTATTTTTAAAATGCCAATTGGCAACTATATCTGAAATGCCTATCGGCACCTATATCTGAAATGCCTATCGGCACCTATTTTTGAAATGCCTATCGGAAACTACATCTGAAATGCCTATCAGCACCTATATTTGAAATGCCTATCGGCAACCATATCTGGAATGCCTATCGGCACCTATATTTGAAACGCCTATCGGCTTCTATATCTGAAATGCCTATCGACACCTATTTTTAAAATGCCAATTGGCAACTATATCTGAAATGCCTATCGGCACCTATATCTGCAATGCCTATCGGTACCTATTTTTGAAATGCCTATCGGAAACTACATCTGAAATGCCTATCAGCACTTATCTTTGAAATGCCTATCGGCAACCATATCTGGAATGCCTATCGGCACCTATATTTGAAATGCCTATCGGCTTCTATATCTGAAATGCCTATCGGCACCTGTTTTTAAAATGCCAATCGGCAACTATATCTGAAATGCCTATCGGTACCTAAATCTGAAATGCCTATCGGCACCTATATCTGAAATGCCTATCGGCATCAATTTTTGAAATGCCTATCGGAAACTACATCTAAAATGCCTATCAGCACCAATATTTGAAATGCCTATTTGCAACCATATCTGGAATGCCTATCGGCACCAATATTTGAAATGCCTATCGGCTTCTATATCTGAAATGCCTATCGGCACCTATTTTTAAAATGCCAATTGGCGACTATATCTGAAATGCCTATCGGTACCTATATCTGAAATACCTATCGGCACCTATTTTTTAAATGCCTATCGGAAACTACATCTGAAATGCCTATCAGCACCTATATTTGAAATGCCTATCGGCAACCATATCTGGAATGCCTATCGGCACCTATATTTGAGATGCATATCGGCTTTTATATCTGAAATGCCTATTGGTACCTATATCTGAAATACCTATCGGCACCTATTTTTTAAATGCCTATCGGAAACTACATCTGAAATGCCTATCAGCACCAATATTTGAAATGCCTATCGGCAACCATATCTGGAATGCCTATCGGCACCTATATTTGAAATGCCTATCGGCTTCTATATCTGAAATGCCTATCGACACCTATTTTCAAAATGCCAATTGGCAACTATATCTGAAATGCCTATCGGCACCTATATCTGAAATGCCTATCGGTACCTATTTTTGAAATGCCTATCGGAAACTACATCTGAAATGCCTATCAGCACTTATATTTGAAATGCCTATCGGCAACCATATCTGGAATGCCTATCGGCACCTATATTTGAAATGCCTATCGGCTTCTATATCTGAAATGCCTATCGGCACCTATTTTTAAAATGCCAATCGGCAACTATATCTGAAATGCCTATCGGCACCTATATCTGAAATGCCTATCGGCACCAATTTTTGAAATGCCTATCGGAAACAACATCTGAAATGCCTATCAGCACCTATATTTGAAATGCCTATCGGCAACCATATCTGGAATGCCTATCGGCACCTATATTTGAAATGCCTATCGGCTTCTATATCTGAAATGCCTATCGGCACATATTTTTAAAATGCTAATCAACAACTATATCTGAAATGCCTATCGGCACCTATATCTGAAATGCCTATCGGCACCTATTTTTGAAATGCCTATCGGAAACTACATCTCTAATGCCTATCAGCACCTATATTTGAAATGCCTATCGGCAACCATATCTGGAGTGCCTATCGGCAACCTATATTTGAAATGCCTTTCGGCTTCTATATCTGAAATGCCTATCGGCACCTATTTTTAAAATGCCAATCGGCAACTATATCTGAAATGCCTATCGGCACCTATATCTGAAATGCCTATCGGCACCTATTTTTGAAATGCCTATCGGAAACTACAACTGAAATGCCTATCAGCACTTATATTTGAAATGCCTATCGGCAACCATATTTGGAATGCCTATCGGCACCTATATTTGAAATGCTTATCGGCTTCTATATCTGAAATGACTAGCGGCACCTATTTTTAAAATGCCAATCGGCAACTATATCTGAAGTGCCTATCGGCACCTATATCTGAAATGCCTATCGGCACCTATTTTTGAAATGCCTATCGAAAACTTCATCTGAAATGCCTATCAGCACCTATATTTGAAATGCCTACCGGCAACCACATCAGAAATGCCTATCGGCACCTATAACTGAAATGCCAATCGGCAACTATATCTGATATGCCTATCGGCACCTATATCTGAAATGCCTATCGGCACCTATTTTTGAAATGCCTATCGGAAACTACATCTGAAATGCCTATCAGCACCTATATTTGAACTGCCTATCGGCAACCATATCTGAAATGCCTATCGACACCTATATTTGAAATACCTATCGGCTTCTATATCTGAAATGCCTATCGGCACCTATTTTTAAAATGCCAGTCGGTAACTATATCTGAAATGCCTATCGGCACCTATATCTCAAATGCCAATCGGCACCAATTTTTGAAATGCCTATCGGAAACTACATCTGAAATGCCTATCAGCAACTATATTTGAAAGGCCTATCGGCAACCATATCTGGAATGCCTATCGGCACCTATATTTGAAATGCCTATCGGCTTCTATATCTGAAATGCCTATCGACACCTATTTTTAAAATGCCAATTGGCAACTATATCTGAAATGCCTATCGGCACCTATATCTGAAATGCCTATCGGTACCTATTTTTGAATTGCCTATCGGAAACTACATCTGAAATGCCTATCAGCACTTATATTTAAAATGCCTATCGGCAACCATATCTGGAATGCCTATCGGCACCTATATCTGAAATGCCTATCGGCACCTATTTTTGAAATGTTTTTCGCAAACTACATCTGAAATGCCTATTTGCTCCTTTATTTGAAATGCCTATCGGCAACCATATCTGAAATTCCTATCGACACCTATATTTCAAATACCTATCGGCTTCTATATCTGAAATTCCTATCGGCACCTGTTTTTAAAACGCCAATCGGCAACTATATCTGAAATGCCTATCGGCACCTATATCTGAAATGCCTATCGGCATCAATTTTTGAAATGCCTATCGGAAACTACATCTAAAATGCCTATCAGCACCCATACTTGAAATGCCTATCGGCAGGCATATCTGGAATGCCTATCGGCACCTATATTTGAAATGCCTATCGGCTTCTATATCTGAAATGCCTATCGGCACCTATATCTGAAATGCCTATCGGTACCTATTTTTGAAATGCCTATCGGAAACTACATCTGAAATGCCTATCGGCACCTATATTTGAAATGCCTATCGGCAGCCATATCTGGAATGCCTATCGGCACCTATATTTGAAATGCCTATCGGCTTCTATATCTGAAATGCCTATTGGCACCTATTTTTAAAATGGCTATCGGCAACTATATCTGAAATGCCTATCGTCACCTTTATCTGAAATGCCTATCGGCACCTATTTTTGAAATGCCTATCCGAAACTACATCTGAAATGCCTATCAGCACCTATATTCGAAATGCCTATCGGCAACCATATCTGGAATGCCTATCGGCATCTATATTTGAAATGCCTATCGGCTTCTATATCTGAAATGCCTATCGGCACCTATTTTTAAAATGCCTATCGGAAACTACATCTGAAATGCCTATCGGAAACTACATCTGAAATGCCTATCTGCACCTATATTTGAAATGCCTATCGGCAACCATATCTGGAATGCCTATCGGCACCTATATTTGAAATGCCTATCGGCTTTTATATCTGAAATGCCTATCGGCACCTTTATCTGAAATGCCTATCGGCACCTATTTTTGAAATGCCTATCGGAAACTACATCTGAAATGCCTATCAGCACCTATATTCGAAATGCCTATCGGCAACCATATCTGGAATACCTATCGGCATCTATATTTGAAATGCCTATCGGCTTCTATATCTGAAATGCCTATCGGCACCTATTTTTAAAATGCCTATCGGAAACTACATCTGAAATGCCTATCGGAAACTACATCTGAAATGCCTATCTGCACCTCTATTTGAAATGCCTATCGGCAACCATATCTGGAATGCCTATCGGCACCTATATTTGAAATGCCTATCGGCTTCTATATCTGAAATGCCTATCGGCACCTATTTTTAAAATGGCTATCGGCAACTATATCTGAAATGCCTATCGGCACCTTTATCTGAAATGCCTATCGGCACCTATTTTTGAAATGCCTATCGGAAACTACATCTGAAATGCCTATCAGCGCCTATATTCGAAATGCCTATCGGCAACCATATCTGGAATGCCTCTCGGCATCTATATTTGAAATGCCTATCGGCTTCTATATCTGAAATGCCTATCGGCACCTATTTTTAAAATGCCTATCGGAAACTACATCTGAAATGCCTATCGGAAACTACATCTGAAATGCCTATCTGCACCTATATTTGAAATGCCTATCGGCAACCATATCTGGAATGCCTATCGGCACCTATATTTGAAATGCCTATCGGCTTCTATATCTGAAATGCCTATCGGCACCTATATCTGAAATGCATATCGGCACCTATTTTTGAAATGCCTATCGGAAACTACATCTGAAATGCCGATCAGCACCTATATTTGAAATGTCTATCGGCAACCATATCTGGAATGCCTATCGGCACCTAAATTTGAAATGCCTATCGGGTTCTATATCTGAAATGCCTATCGGCACCTATTTTTAAAATGCCAATCGGCAACTATATCTGAAATGCCTATCTGCACCTATATCTGAAATGCCTATCGGCACCTATTTTTGAAATGCCTATCGGAAACTACAACTGAAATGCCTATCAGCACCTATATTTGAAATGCCTATCGGCAACCATATTTGGAATGCCTATCGGCACCTATATTTGAAATGCCTATCGGCTTCTATATCTGAAATGCCTAGCGGCACCTATTTTTAAAATGCCAATCGGCAACTATATCTGAAGTGCCTATCGGCACCTATATCTGAAATGCCTATCGGCACCTATTTTTGAAATGCCTAGCGAAAACTTCATCTGAAATGCCTATCAGCACCTATATTTGAAATGCCTATCGGCAACCACATCAGAAATGCCTATCGGCACCTATATCTGAAATGCCAATCGGCAACTATATCTGATATGCCTATCGGCACCTATATCTGAAATGCCTATCGGCACTTATTTTTGAAATGCCTATCGGAAACTTCATCTAAAATGCCTATCGGCACCTATTTTTAAAAAGCCTATCGGCAACTATATCTGAAATGCCTATCGGCACCTATATCTGAAATGCCTATCGGCACCTATTTTTTAAATGCCTATCGGAAACTACATCTGAAATGCCTATCAGCACCTATATTTGAATTGCCTATCGGCAACTATATCTGAAATGCCTATCGACACCTATATTTGAAAGACCTATCGGCTTCTATATCTGAAATGCCTATCGGCACCTATTTTTAAAATGCCAATCGGCAACTATATCTGAAATGCCTTTTAGCACCTATATCTGAAATGCCAATCGGCACCAATTTTTGAAATGCCTATCGGAAACTACATCTGAAATGCCTATCAGCACCTATATTTGAAATGCCTATCGGCAACCATATCTGGAATGCCTATCATCACCTATATTTGAAATGCCTATCGGCTTCTATATCTGAAATGCCTATCGGTACCTATTTTTGAAATGCCTATCGGAAACTACATCTGAAATGCCTATCAGCACTTATATTTGAAATGCCTATCGGCAACCATATCTGGAATCCCTATCGGCACCTATATTTGAAATGCATATCGGCTTCTATATCTGAAATGCCAATCGGCACCTATTTTTAAAATGCCAATCGGCAACTATATCTGAAATGCCTATCGGCACCTATATCTGAAATGCCTATCGGCACCTATTTTTGAAATGTTTTTCGCAAACTAAATCTGAATTGCCTATCTGCTCCTTTATTTGAAATGCCTATCGGCAACCATATCTAAAATGCCTATCGACACCTATATTTGAAATACCTATCGGCTTCTATATCTGAAATGCCTATCGGCACCTGTTTTTAAAACGCCAATCGGCAACTATATCTGAAATGCCTATCGGCACCTATATCTGAAATGCCTATCGGCATCAATTTTTGAAATGCCTATCGGAAACTACATCTAAAATGCCTATCAGCACCTATATTTGAAATGCCTATCGGCAAACATATCTGGAATGCCTATCGGCACCTATATTTGAAATGCCTATCGGCTTCTATATCTGAAATGCCTATCGGCACCTATTTTTAAAATGCCAATTGGCAAGTATATCTGAAATGCCTATCGGCACCTATATCTGAAATGCCTATCGGCACCTATTTTTGAAATGCCTATCGGAAACTACATCTGAAATGCCTATCAGCACCTATATTTGAAATGCCTATCGGCAACCATATCTGGAATGCCTATTGGCACCTATATTTGAAATGCCTATCGGCTTCTATATCTGAAATGCCTATCGGCACTTATTTTTAAAATGCCAATCGGCAACTATATCTGAAATGCCTATCGGCACCTATATCTGAAATGCCTATCGGCACCCATTTTTGAAATGCCTCTCGTAAACTACATCTGAAATGCCAATCAGCACCTATATTTGAAATGTTTATCGTCAACCATATCTGAAATGCCTATCGACACCTATATTTGAAATACCTATCGGCTTCTATATCTGAAATGCCTATCGGCACCTATTTTTAAAATGCCAATCGGTAACTATATCTGAAATGCCTATCGGCACCTATACCTGAGATGCCTATCGGCACCAATTTTTGAAATGCTTATCGGAAAATACATCTGGAATGCCAATCAGCAACTATATTTGAAATGCCTATCGGCAACCATATCTGGAATGCCTATCGGCACCTATATTTGAAAAGCCTATCGGCTTCTATATCTGAAATGCCTATCGACACCTATTTTTAAAATGCCAATCGGCAACTATATCTGATATGCCTATCGGCACCTATATCTGAAATGCCTATCGGCACCTATTTTTGAAATGCCTATCGGAAACTACATCTAAAATGCCTATCAGCACCTATATTTGAAATGCCTATCGGCAACCATATCTGGAATGCCTATCGGCACCTATATTTTAAATGCCTATCGGCTTTTTTATCTGAAATGCCTATCGGCACCTATTTTTAAAATGCCTATCGGAAACTACATCTAAAATGCCTATCAGCACCTATATTTGAAATGCCTATCGGCAACCATATCTGGAATGCTTATCGGCACCTAAATTTGAAATGCCTATCGGCTTCTATATCTGAAATGCCTATCGGCACCTATTTTTAAAATGCCTATCGGCAACCATATCTGGAATACCTATCGGCACCTATATTTGAAATGCCTATCGGCTTCTATATCTGAAATGACTATCGGCACATATTTTTAAAATGCCAATCGGCAACTATATCTGAAATGCCTATCGGCACCTATATCTGAAATGCCTATCGGCACCTATTTTTGAAATGCCTATCGGAAACTACATCTGAAATGCCTATCAGCACCTATATTTGAAATGCCTATCGGCAACCATATCTGGAATGCCTATCGGCAACCTATATTTGAAATGCCTATCGGCTTCTATATCTGAAATGCCTATCGACACCTATTTTTAAAATGCCAATTGGCAACTATATCTGAAATGCCTATCGGCACCTATATCTGAAATGCCTATCAGTAACTATTTTTGAAATGCCTAACGGAAACTACATCTGAAATGCCTATCAGCACCTATATTTGAAATGCCTATCGGCAACCATATCTGAAATGCCTATCGAACCCTATATTTGAAATACCTATCGGCTTCTATATCTAAAATGCCTATCAACACCTATTTTTAAAATGCCAATCGGCAACTATATCTGAAATGCCTATCGGCACCTATATCTGAAATGCCTATCGGCACCAATTTTTGAAATGCCTATCGGGAAACTACATCTGAAATGCCTATCAGTACCTATATTTTAAATGCCTATCGGCAACCATATCTAGAATGCTTATCGGCACCTATATTTGAAATGCCTATCGGCTTCTATATCTGAAATGCCTATCGGCACCTATTTTTAAAATGCCTATCGGCAACCATATCTGGAATGCCTATCGGCACCTATATTTGAAATGCCTATCGGCTTCTATATCTGAAATGCCTATCGGCACCTATTTTCAAAATGGCTATCGGCAACTATATCTGAAATGCCTATCGGCACCTATATCTGAAATGCCTATCGGCACTTATTTTTGAAATGCCTATCGGAAACTACATCTAAAATGCCTATCAGCACCTATATTTGAAATGCCTATCGGCAACCATATCTGGAATGCCTATCGGCACCTATATTTGAAATGCCTATCGGCTTCTATATCTGAAATGCCTATCGCCACCTATTTTTAAAAAGGCTACCGGCAACTATATCTGAAATGCCTATCGGCACCTGTATCTGAAATGCCTATCGGCACTTATTTTTTGAAATGCCTATCGGAAACTTCATCTGAAATGCCTATCAGCACCTATATTTGAAATGCCTATCGGCAACCATATTTGGAATGCCTATCGGCATCTATATTTGAAATGCCTATCGGCTTATATATCTGAAATCCCTAGCGGCACCTATTTTTAAAATGCCAATATGCAACTATATCTGAAGTGCCTATCGGCACCTATATTGAAATGCTTATCGGCACCTATTTTTGAAATGCCTACCGAAAACTACATCTGAAATGCCTATCAGCACCTATATTTGAAATGCTTATCGGCAACCACATCAGAAATGCCTATCGACACCTATATTTGAAATGCCTATCGGCACCTATATTTTAAATGCCTATCGGCAACTATATCTGATATGCCTATCGGCACCTATATCTGAAATGCCTATCGGCACCTATTTTTGAAATGCCTATCGGAAACTACATCTAAAATGCCTATCGGCACCTATTTTTAAAATGCCAATCGGCAACTATATCTGAAGTGCCTATCGGCACCTATATCTGAAATGCCTATCGGCACCTATTTTTGAAATGCCTATCGGAAACTACATCTGAAATGCCTATCAGCACCTATATTTGAAATGCCCATCGGCAACCATATCTGAAATGCCTATCGACACCTATATTTGAAATACCTATCGGCTTTTATATCTATAATGCCTATCGGCACCTATTTTTAAAATGCCAATTGGCAACTATATCTGAAATGCCTATCGGCACCTATATCTGAAATGCCTATCGGCACCTATTTTTGAATTGCCTATCGGAAACTACATCTGAAATGCCTATCAGCACCTATATTTGAAATGCCTATCGGCAACCATATCTGGAATGCCTATCGGCACCTATATTTGAAATGCCTATCGGCTTCTATATCTGAAATGCCTATCGACACCTATTTTTAAAATGCCAATTGGCAACTATATCTGAAATGCCTATCGGCATCTATATCTGAAATGCCTATCGGTACCTATTTTTGAAATGCCTATCGGAAACTACATCTGAAATGCCTATCAGCACTTATATTTGAAATGCCTATCGGCAACCATATCTGGAATGCCTATCGGCACCTATATTTGAAATGCCTATCGGCTTCTATATCTGAAATGCCTATCGGCACCTGTTTTTAAAATGCCTATCGGCAACCATATCTGGAATACCTATCGGCACCTATATTTGAAATGCCTATCGGCTTCTATATCTGAAATGACTATCGGCACATATTTTTAAAATGCCAATCGGCAACTATATCTGAAATGCCTATCGGCACCTATATCTGAAATGCCTATCGGCACCTATTTTTGAAATGCCTATCGGAAACTACATCTGAAATGCCTATCAGCACCTATATTTGAAATGCCTATCGGCAACCATATCTGGAATGCCTATCGGCAACCTATATTTGAAATGCCTATCGGCTTCTATATCTGAAATGCCTATCGACACCTATTTTTAAAATGCCAATTGGCAACTATATCTGAAATGCCTATCGGCACCTATATCTGAAATGCCTATCAGTAACTATTTTTGAAATGCCTAACGGAAACTACATCTGAAATGCCTATCAGCACCTATATTTGAAATGCCTATCGGCAACCATATCTGAAATGCCTATCGACACCTATATTTGAAATACCTATCGGCTTCTATATCTAAAATGCCTATCAACACCTATTTTTAAAATGCCAATCGGCAACTATATCTGAAATGCCTATCGGCACCTATATCTGAAATGCCTATCGGCACCAATTTTTGAAATGCCTATCGGAAACTACATCTGAAATGCCTATCAGTACCTATATTTTAAATGCCTATCGGCAACCATATCTAGAATGCTTATCGGCACCTATATTTGAAATGCCTATCGGCTTCTATATCTGAAATGCCTATCGGCACCTATTTTTAAAATGCCTATCGGCAACCATATCTGGAATGCCTATCGGCACCTATATTTGAAATGCCTATCGGCTTCTATATCTGAAATGCCTATCGGCACCTATTTTCAAAATGGCTATCGGCAACTATATCTGAAATGCCTATCGGCACCTATATCTGAAATGCCTATCGGCACCTATTTTTGAAATGCCTATCGGAAACTACATCTAAAATGCCTATCAGCACCTATATTTGAAATGCCTATCGGCAACCATATCTGGAATGCCTATCGGCACCTATATTTGAAATGCCTATCGGCTTCTATATCTGAAATGCCTATCGCCACCTATTTTTAAAAAGGCTACCGGCAACTATATCTGAAATGCCTATCGGCACCTGTATCTGAAATGCCTATCGGCACTTATTTTTGAAATGCCTATCGGAAACTTCATCTGAAATGCCTATCAGCACCTATATTTGAAATGCCTATCGGCAACCATATTTGGAATGCCTATCGGCATCTATATTTGAAATGCCTATCGGCTTATATATCTGAAATCCCTAGCGGCACCTATTTTTAAAATGCCAATATGCAACTATATCTGAAGTGCCTATCGGCACCTATATTGAAATGCCTATCGGCACCTATATTTTAAATGCCTATCGGCAACTATATCTGATATGCCTATCGGCACCTATATCTGAAATGCCTATCGGCACCTATTTTTGAAATGCCTATCGGAAACTACATCTAAAATGCCTATCGGCACCTATTTTTAAAATGCCAATCGGCAACTATATCTGAAGTGCCTATCGGCACCTATATCTGAAATGCCTATCGGCACCTATTTTTGAAATGCCTATCGGAAACTACATCTGAAATGCCTTTTAGCACCTATATTTGAAATGCCCATCGGCAACCATATCTGAAATGCCTATCGACACCTATATTTGAAATACCTATCGGCTTTTATATCTGTAATGCCTATCGGCACCTATTTTTAAAATGCCAATTGGCAACTATATCTGAAATGCCTATCGGCACCTATATCTGAAATGCCTATCGGCACCTATTTTTGAATTGCCTATCGGAAACTACATCTGAAATGCCTATCAGCACCTATATTTGAAATGCCTATCGGCAACCATATCTGGAATGCCTATCGGCACCTATATTTGAAATGCCTATCGGCTTCTATATCTGAAATGCCTATCGACACCTATTTTTAAAATGCCAATTGGCAACTATATCTGAAATGCCTATCGGCATCTATATCTGAAATGCCTATCGGTACCTATTTTTGAAATGCCTATCGGAAACTACATCTGAAATGCCTATCAGCACTTATATTTGAAATGCCTATCGGCAACCATATCTGGAATGCCTATCGGCACCTATATTTGAAATGCCTATCGGCTTCTATATCTGAAATGCCTATCGGCACCTGTTTTTAAAATGCCAATCGGCAACTATATCTGAAATGCCTATCGGTACCTAAATCTGAAATGCCTATCGGCACCTATATCTGAAATGCCTATCGGCATCAATTTTTGAAATGCCTATCGGAAACTACATCTAAAATGCCTATCAGCACCTATATTTGAAATGCCTATCTGCAACCATATCTGGAATGCCTATCGGCACCAATATTTGAAATGCCTATCGGCTTCTATATCTGAAATGCCTATCGGCACCTATTTTTAAAATGCCAATTGGCAACTATATCTGAAATGCCTATCGGTACCTATATCTGAAATACCTATCGGCACCTATTTTTTAAATGCCTATCGGAAACTACATCTGAAATGCCTATCAGCACCTATATTTGAAATGCCTATCGGCAACCATATCTGGAATGCCTATCGGCACCTTTATTTGAGATGCCTATCGGCACCAATTTTTGAAATGCCTATCGGAAACTACATCTGAAATGCCTATCAGTACCTATATTTGAAATGCCTATCGGCAACCATATCTAGAATGCTTATCGGCACCTATATTTGAAATGCCTATCGGCTTCTATATCTGAAATGCCTATCGGCACCTATTTTTAAAATGCCTATCGGCAACCATATCTGGAATGCCTATCGGCACCTATATTTGAAATGCCTATCGGCTTCTATATCTGAAATGCCTATCGGCACCTATTTTCAAAATGGCTATCGGCAACTATATCTGAAATGCCTATCGGCACCTATATCTGAAATGCCTATCGGCACCTATTTTTGAAATGCCTATCGAAAACTACATCTAAAATGCCTATCAGCACCTATATTTGAAATGCCTATCGGCAACCATATCTGGAATGCCTATCGGCACCTATATTTGAAATGCCTATCGGCTTCTATATCTGAAATGCCTATCGGCACCTATTTTTAAAAAGGCTATCGGCAACTATATCTGAAATGCCTATCGGCACCTATATCTGAAATGCCTATCGGCACTTATTTTTGAAATGCCTATCGGAAACTACATCTGAAATGCCTATCAGCACCTATATTTGAAATGCCTATCGGCAACCATATCTGGAATGCCTATCGGCACCTTTATTTGAGATGCCTATCGGCACCAATTTTTGAAATGCCTATCGGAAACTACATCTGAAATGCCTATCAGTACCTATATTTGAAATGCCTATCGGCAACCATATCTAGAATGCTTATCGGCACCTATATTTGAAATGCCTATCGGCTTCTATATCTGAAATGCCTATCGGCACCTATTTTTAAAATGCCTGTCGGCAACCATATCTGGAATGCCTATCGGCATCTATATTTGAAATGCCTATCGGCTTCTATATCTGAAATCCCTAGCGGCACCTATTTTTAAAATGCCAATCGGCAACTATATCTGAAGTGCCTATCGGCACCTATTATTGAAATGCCTATCGGCACCTATTTTTGAAATGGCTACCGAAAACTACATCAGAAATGCCTATCAGCACCTTTATTTGAAATGCTTATCGGCAACCACATCAGAAATGCCTATCGACACCTATATTTGAAATACCTATCGGCTTTTATATCTATAATGCCTATCGGCACCTATTTTTAAAATGCCAATTGGCAACTATATCTGAAATGCCTATCGGCACCTATATCTGAAATGCCTATCGGCACCTATTTTTGAAATGCCTATCGGAAACTACATCTGAAATGCCTATCAGCACCTATATTTGAAATGCCTATCGGCAACCATATCTGGAATGCCTATCGGCACCTATATTTGAAACGCCTATCGGCTTCTATATCTGAAATGCCTATCGACACCTATTTTTAAAATGCCAATTGGCAACTATATCTGAAATGCCTATCGGCACCTATATCTGCAATGCCTATCGGTACCTATTTTTGAAATGCCTATCGGAAACTACATCTGAAATGCCTATCAGCACTTATATTTGAAATGCCTATCGGCAACCATATCTGGAATGCCTATCGGCACCTATATTTGAAATGCCTATCGGCTTCTATATCTGAAATGCCTATCGGCACCTGTTTTTAAAATGCCAATCGGCAACTATATCTGAAATGCCTATCGGTACCTAAATCTGAAATGCCTATCGGCACCTATATCTGAAATGCCTATCGGCATCAATTTTTGAAATGCCTATCGGAAACTACATCTAAAATGCCTATCAGCACCAATATTTGAAATGCCTATTTGCAACCATATCTGGAATGCCTATCGGCACCAATATTTGAAATGCCTATCGGCTTCTATATCTGAAATGCCTATCGGCACCTATTTTTAAAATGCCAATTGGCGACTATATCTGAAATGCCTATCGGTACCTATATCTGAAATACCTATCGGCACCTATTTTTTAAATGCCTATCGGAAACTACATCTGAAATGCCTATCAGCACCTATATTTGAAATGCCTATCGGCAACCATATCTGGAATGCCTATCGGCACCTATATTTGAGATGCCTATCGGCTTTTATATCTGAAATGCCTATTGGTACCTATATCTGAAATACCTATCGGCACCTATTTTTTAAATGCCTATCGGAAACTACATCTGAAATGCCTATCAGCACCAATATTTGAAATGCCTATCGGCAACCATATCTGGAATGCCTATCGGCACCTATATTTGAAAAGCCTATCGGCTTCTATATCTGAAATGCCTATCGACACCTATTTTCAAAATGCCAATTGGCAACTATATCTGAAATGCCTATCGGCACCTATATCTGAAATGCCTATCGGTACCTATTTTTGAAATGCCTATCGGAAACTACATCTGAAATGCCTATCAGCACTTATATTTGAAATGCCTATCGGCAACCATATCTGGAATGCCTATCGGCACCTATATTTGAAATGCCTATCGGCTTCTATATCTGAAATGCCTATCGGCACCTATTTTTAAAATGCCAATCGGCAACTATATCTGAAATGCCTATCGGCACCTATATCTGAAATGCCTATCGGCACCAATTTTTGAAATGCCTATCGGAAACAACATCTGAAATGCCTATCAGCACCTATATTTGAAATGCCTATCGGCAACCATATCTGGAATGCCTATCGGCACCTATATTTGAAATGCCTATCGGCTTCTATATCTGAAATGCCTATCGGCACATATTTTTAAAATGCTAATCAACAACTATATCTGAAATGCCTATCGGCACCTATATCTGAAATGCCTATCGGCACCTATTTTTGAAATGCCTATCGGAAACTACATCTCTAATGCCTATCAGCACCTATATTTGAAATGCCTATCGGCAACCATATCTGGAGTGCCTATCGGCAACCTATATTTGAAATGCCTATCGGCTTCTATATCTGAAATGCCTATCGACACCTATTTTTAAAATGCCAATTGGCAACTATATCTGAAATGCCTATCGGCACCTATATCTGAAATGCCTATCAGTAACCATTTTTGAAATGCCTAACGGAAACTACATCTGAAATGCCTATCAGCACCTATATTTGAAATGCCTATCGGCAACCATATCTGAAATGCCTATCGACACCTATATTTGAAATACCTATCGGCTTCTATATCTGAAATGCCTATCAACACCTATTTTTAAAATGCCAATCGGCAACTATATCTGATATGCCTATCGGCACCTATATCTGAAATGCCTATCGGCACCAATTTTTGAAATGCCTATCGGAAACTACATCTGAAATGCCTATCAGTACCTATATTTGAAATGCCTATCGGCAACAATATCTAGAATGCTTATCGGCACCTATATTTGAAATGCCTATCGGCTTCTATATCTGAAATGCCTATCGGCACCTATTTTTAAAATGCCTATCGGCAACCATATCTGGAATGCCTATCGGCACCTATATTTGAAATGCATATCGGCTTTTATATCTGAAATGCCTATCGGCACCTATTTTTAAAATGGCTATCGGCAACTATATCTGAAATGCCTATCGGCACCTATATCTGAAATGCCTATCGGCACCTATTTTTGAAATGCCTATCGAAAACTACATCTAAAATGCCTATCAGCACCTATATTTGAAATGCCTATCGGCAACCATATCTGGAATGCCTATCGGCACCTATATTTGAAATGCCTATCGGCTTCTATATCTGAAATGCCTATCGGCACCTATTTTTAAAATGGCTATCGGCAACTATATCTGAAATGCCTATCGGCACCTATATCTGAAATGCCTATCGGCACCTATTTTTGAAATGCCTATCGGAAACTACATCTGAAATGCCTATCAGCACCTATATTTGAAATGCCTATCGGCAACCATATTTGGAATGCCTATCGGCATCTATATTTGAAATGCCTATCGGCTTCTATATCTGAAATCCCTAGCGGCACCTATTTTTAAAATGCCAATCGGCAACTATATCTGAAGTGCCTATCGGCACCTATATTGAAATGCCTATCGGCACCTATTTTTGAAATGCCTTCCGAAAACTACATCTGAAATGCCTATCAGCACCTATATTTGAAATGCTTATCGGCAACCACATCAGAAATGCCTATCGACACCTATATTTGAAATGCCTATCGGCACCTATATTTTAAATGCCTATCGGCAACTATATCTGATATGCCTATCGGCACCTATATCTGAAATGCCTATCGGCACCTATTTTTGAAATGCCTATCGGAAACTACATCTAAAATGCTTATCGGCACCTATTTTTAAAATGCCAATCGGCAACAATATCTGAAATGCCTATCGGCACCTATATCTGATATGCCTATCGGCACCTATTTTTGAAATGCCTATCGGAAACTACATCTAAAAGACCTATCAGCACCTATATTTAAAATGCCTATCGGCAACCATATCTGAAATGCCTATCGACACCTATATTTGAAATACCTATCGGCTTTTATATCTATAATGCCTATCAGCACCTATTTTTAAAATGCCAATTGGCAACTATATCTGAAATGCCTATCGGCACCTATATCTGAAATGCCTATCGGCACCTATTTTTTAAATGCCTATCGGAAACTACATCTGAAATGCCTATCGGAAACTACATCTGAAATGCCTATCAGCACATATATTTGAAATGCCTATCGGCAACCATATCTGGAATGCCTATCGGCACCTATATTTGAATTGCCTATCGGCTTCTATATCTGAAATGCCTATCGACACCTATTTTTAAAATGCCAATTGGCAACTATATCTGAAATGCCTATCGGCACCTATATCTGAAATGCCTATCGGTACCTATTTTTGAAATGCCTATCGGAAACTACATCTGAAATGCCTATCAGCACTTATATTTGAAATGCCTATCGGCAACCATATCTGGAATGCCTATCGGCACCTATATTTGGAATGCCTATCGGCTTCTATATCTGAAATGCTTATCGGCACCTGTTTTTAAAATGCCAATCGGCAACTATATCTGAAATGCCTATCGGTACCTAAATCTGAAATGCCTATCGGCACCTATATCTGAAATGCCTATCGGCATCAATTTTTGAAATGCCTATCGGAAACTAAATCTAAAATGCCTATCAGCACCTATATTTGAAATGCCTATCTGCAACCATATCTGGAATGCCTATCGGCACCAATATTTGAAATGCCTATCGGCTTCTATATCTGAAATGCCTATCGGCACCTATTTTTAAAATGCCAATTGGCAACTATATCTGAAATGCCTATCGGTACCTATATCTGAAATACTTATCGGCACCTATTTTTTAAATGCCTATCGGAAACTACATTTGAAATGCCTATCAGCACCTATATTTGAAATGCCTATCGGCAACCATATCTTGAATGCCTATCGGCACCTATATTTGAGATGCATATCGGCTTTTATATCTGAAATGCCTATCGGCACCTATTTTTAAAATGCCAATCGGCATTTATATCTGAAATGCCTATCGGCACCTATATCTGAAATGCCTATCGGCACCTATTTTTGAAATGCCTATCGGAAACTACATCTGAAATGCCTATCAGCACCAATATTTGAAATGCCTATCGGCAACCATATCTGGAATGCCTATCGGCACCTATATTTGAAATGCCTATCGGCTTCTATATCTGAAATGCCTATCGACACCTATTTTCAAAATGCCAATTGGCAACTATATCTGAAATGCCTATCGGCACCTATATCTGAAATGCCTATCGGTACCTATTTTTGAAATGCCTATCGGAAACTACATCTGAAATGCCTATCAGCACTTATATTTGAAATGCCTATCGGCAACCATATCTGGAATGCCTATCGGCACCTATATTTGAAATGCCTATCGGCTTCTATATCTGAAATGCCTATCGGCACCTATTTTTAAAATGCCAATCGGCAACTATATCTGAAATGCCTATCGGCACCTATATCTGAAATGCCTATCGGCACCAATTTTTGAAATGCCTATCGGAAACTACATCTGAAATGCCTATCAGCACCTATATTTGAAATGCCTATCGGCAACCATATCTGGAATGCCTATCGGCACCTATATTTGAAATGCCTATCGGCTTCTATATCTGAAATGCCTATCGGCACCTATTTTTAAAATGCCAATCGGCAACTATATCTGAAATGCCTATCAGCACCTATATCTGAAATGCCTATCGGCACCTATTTTTGAAATGCCTATCGGAAACTACATCTGAAATGCCTATCAGCACCTATATTTGAAATGCCTATCGGCAACCATATCTGGAATGCCTATCGGCAACCTATATTTGAAATGCCTATCGGCTTCTATATCTGAAATGCCTATCGACACCTTTTTTTAAAATGCCAATTGGCAACTATATCTGAAATGCCTATCGGCACCTATATCTGAAATGCCTATCGGCACCAATTTTTGAAATGCCTATCGGAAACTACATCTGAAATGCCTATCAGTACCTATATTTGAAATGCCTATCGGCAACCATATCTAGAATGCTTATCGGCACCTATATTTGAAATGCCTATCGGCTTCTATATCTGAAATGCCTATCGGCACCTATTTTTAAAATGCCTATCGGCAACCATATCTGAAATGCCTATCGGCACCTATATTTGAAATGCCTATCGGCTTCTATATCTGAAATGCCTATCGGCACCTATTTTTAAAATGGCTATCGGCAACTATATCTGAAATGCCTATCGGCACCTATTTTTGAAATGCCTATCGGAAATTACATCTGAAATGCCTATCAGCACCTATATTTGAAATGCCTATCGGCAACCATATCTGGAATGCCTATCGGCACCTATATCTGAAATGCCTATCGGCACCTATTTTTGAAATGCCTATCGAAAACTACATCTGAAATGCCTACAAGCACCTATGTTTGAAATGCCTATCGGCAACCATATCTGGAATGCCTATCGGCACCTATATTTGAAATGCCTATCGGCTTCTATATCTGAAATGCCTATCGGCACCTATTTTTAAAATGGCTATCGGCAACTATATCTTAATTGCCTATCGGCACCTATATCTGAAATGCCTATGGGCACTTATTTTTAAAATGCCTATCGGAAACAACATCTGAAATGCCTATCAGCACCTATATTTGAAATGCCTATCGGCAACCATATTTGGAATGCCTATCGGCATCTATATTTGAAATGCCTATCGGCTTCTATATCTGAAATCCCTAGTGGCACCTATTTTTAAAATGCCAATCGGCAACTATATCTGAAGTGCCTATCGGCACCTATAGTGAAATGCCTATCGGCACCTATTTTTGATATGCCTATCGAAAACTACATCTGAAATGCCTATCAGCACCTATATTTGAAATGCTTATTGGCAACCACATCAGAAATGCCTATCGGCACCTATATCTGAAATGCCTTTCGGCATTTATATCTGAAATGCCTATCGACACCTATATTTGATATGCCTATCGGCACCTATATCTGAAATGCCTATCGGCACCTATTTTTGAAATGCCTACCGGAAACTACATCTAAAATGCCTATCGGCACCTATTTTTAAAATGCCAATCGGCAACTATATCTGAAATGCCTATCGGCACCTATATCTGATATGCCTATCGGCACCTATTTTTGAAATGCCTATCGGAAACTACATCTAAAATGCCTATCAGCACCTATATTTGAAATGCCTATCGGCAACCATATCTGAAATGCCTATCGACACCTATATTTGAAATACCTATCGGCTTTTATATCTATAATGCCTATCGGCACCTATTTTTAAAATGCCAATTGTCAACTATATCTGAAATGCCTATCGGCACCTATATCTGAAATGCCTATCGGCACCTATTTTTGAAATGCCTATCGGAAACTACATCAGAAATGCCTATCAGCACTTATATTTGAAATGCCTATCGGCAACTATATCTGGAATGCCTATCGGCACCTATATTTGAAATGCCTATCGGCTTCTATATCTGAAATGCCTATCGGCACCTATTTTTAAAATGCCAATTGGCAACTATATCTGAAATGCCTATCGGCACCTATATCTAAAATGCCTATCGGCACCTATTTTTGAAATGCCTATCGGAAACTACATCTGAAATGCCTATCAGCACCTATATTTGAAATGCCTATCGGCAACCATATCTGGAATGCCTATTGGCAAATATATTTGAAATGCCTATCGGCTTCTATATCTGAAATGCCTATCGGCACCTATTTGTAAAATGCCAATCAGCAACTATATCTAAAATGCCTATCGGCACCTATATCTGAAATGCCTATCGGGACCTATTTTTGAAATGCCTATCGGAAACTACATCTGAAATGCCTATCAGCACCTATATTTGAAATGCCTATCGTCAACCATATCTGAAATGCCTATCGACACCTATATTTGAAATACCTATCGGCTTCTATATCTGAAATGCCTATCGGCACCTTTTTTTAAAATGCCAATCGGTAGCTATATCTGAAAAGCCTATCGGCACCAATTTTTGAAATGCCTATCATAAAATACATCTGGAATGCCTATCAGCACATATATTTGAAATGCCTATCGGCAACCATATCTGGAATGCCTATCGGCACCTATATTTAAAATGCCTATCGGCTTCTATATCTGAAATGCCTATCGACACCTATTTTCAAAATGCCAATTGGCAACTATATCTAAAATGCCTATCGGCACCTATATCTGAAATGCCTATCGGTACCTATTTTTGAAATGCCTATCGGAAACTACATCTGAAATGCCTATCAGCACTTATATTTGAAATGCCTATCGGCAACCATATCTAGAATGCCTATCGGCACCTATATTTGAAATGCCTATCGGCTTCTATATCTGAAATGCCTATCGGCACCTATTTTTAAAATGCCAATCGGCAACTATATCTGAAATGCCTATCGGCACCTATATCTGAAATGCCTATCGGCACCAATTTTTGAAATGCCTATCGGAAACTACATCTGAAATGCCTATCAGCACCTATATTTGAAATGCCTATCGGCAACCATATCTGGAATGCCTATCGGCACCTATATTTGAAATGCCTATCGGCTTCTATATCTGAAATGCCTATCGGCACATATTTTTAAAATGCTAATCAACAACTATATCTGAAATGCTTATCGGCCCCTATATCTGAAATGCCTATCGGCACCTATTTTTGAAATGCCTATCGGAAACTACATCTCTAATGCCTATCAGCACCTATATTTGAAATGCCTATCGGCAACCATATCTGGAGTGCCTATCGGCAACCTATATTTGAAATGCCTATCGGCTTCTATATCTGAAATGCCTATCGACACCTATTTTTAAAATGCCAATTGGCAACTATATCTGAAATGCCTATCGGCACCTATATCTGAAATGCCTATCAGTAACCATTTTTGAAATGCCTAACGGAAACTACATCTGAAATGCCTATCACCACCTATATTTGAAATGCCTATCGGCAACCATATCTGAAATGCCTATCGACACCTATATTTGAAATACCTATCGGCTTCTATATCTGAAATGCCTATCAACACCTATTTTTAAAATGCCAATCGGCAACTATATCTGATATGCCTATCGGCACCTATATCTGAAATGCCTATCGGCACCAATTTTTGAAATGCCTATCGGAAACTACATCTGAAATGCCTATCAGTACCTATATTTGAAATGCCTATCGGCAACAATATCTAGAATGCTTATCGGCACCTATATTTGAAATGCCTATCGGCTTCTATATCTGAAATGCCTATCGGCACCTATTTTTAAAATGCCTATCGGCAACCATATCTGGAATGCCTATCGGCACCTATATTTGAAATGCCTATCGGCTTTTATATCTGAAATGCCTATCGGCACCTATTTTTAAAATGGCTATCGGCAACTATATCTGAAATGCCTATCGGCACCTATATCTGAAATGCCTATCGGCACCTATTTTTGAAATGCCTATCGAAAACTACATCTAAAATGCCTATCAGCACCTATATTTGAAATGCCTATCGGCAACCATATCTGGAATGCCTATCGGCACCAATTTTTGAAATGCCTATCGGAAACTACATCTGAAATGCCTATCAGTACCTATATTTGAAATGCCTATCGGCAACAATATCTAGAATGCTTATCGGCACCTATATTTGAAATGCCTATCGGCTTCTATATCTGAAATGCCTATCGGCACCTATTTTTAAAATGCCTATCGGCAACCATATCTGGAATGCCTATCGGCACCTATATTTGAAATGCCTATCGGCTTTTATATCTGAAATGCCTATCGGCACCTATTTTTAAAATGGCTATCGGCAACTATATCTGAAATGCCTATCGGCACCTATATCTGAAATGCCTATCGGCACCTATTTTTGAAATGCCTATCGAAAACTACATCTAAAATGCCTATCAGCACCTATATTTGAAATGCCTATCGGCAACCATATCTGGAATGCCTATCGGCACCTATATTTGAAATGCCTATCGGCTTCTATATCTGAAATGCCTATCGGCACCTATTTTTAAAATGGCTATCGGCAACTATATCTGAAATGCCTATCGGCACCTATATCTGAAATGCCTATCGGCACCTATTTTTGAAATGCCTATCGGAAACTACATCTGAAATGCCTATCAGCACCTATATTTGAAATGCCTATCGGCAACCATATTTGGAATGCCTATCGGCATCTATATTTGAAATGCCTATCGGCTTCTATATCTGAAATCCCTAGCGGCACCTATTTTTAAAATGCCAATCGGCAACTATATCTGAAGTGCCTATCGGCACCTATATTGAAATGCCTATCGGCACCTATTTTTGAAATGCCTACCGAAAACTACATCTGAAATGCCTATCAGCACCTATATTTGAAATGCTTATCGGCAACCACATCAGAAATGCCTATCGACACCTATATTTGAAATACCTATCGGCTTCTATATCTGAAATCCCTAGCGGCACCTATTTTTAAAATGCCAATCGGCAACTATATCTGAATTGCCTATCGGCACCTATATTGAAATGCCTATCGGCACCTATTTTTGAAATGCCTACCGAAAACTACATCTGAAATGCCTATCAGCACCTATATTTGAAATGCTTATCGGCAACCATATCTGAAATGCCTATCGACACCTATATTTGAAATACCTATCGGCTTCTATATCTGAAATGCCTATCAACACCTATTTTTAAAATGCCAATCGGCAACTATATCTGATATGCCTATCGGCACCTATATCTGAAATGCCTATCGGCACCAATTTTTGAAATGCCTATCGGAAACTACATCTGAAATGCCTATCAGTACCTATATTTGAAATGCCTATCGGCAACAATATCTAGAATGCTTATCGGCACCTATATTTGAAATGCCTATCGGCTTCTATATCTGAAATGCCTATCGGCACCTATTTTTAAAATGCCTATCGGCAACCATATCTGGAATGCCTATCGGCACCTATATTTGAAATGCCTATCGGCTTTTATATCTGAAATGCCTATCGGCACCTATTTTTAAAATGGCTATCGGCAACTATATCTGAAATGCCTATCGGCACCTATATCTGAAATGCCTATCGGCACCTATTTTTGAAATGCCTATCGAAAACTACATCTAAAATGCCTATCAGCACCTATATTTGAAATGCCTATCGGCAACCATATCTGGAATGCCTATCGGCACCTATATTTGAAATGCCTATCGGCTTCTATATCTGAAATGCCTATCGGCACCTATTTTTAAAATGGCTATCGGCAACTATATCTGAAATGCCTATCGGCACCTATATCTGAAATGCCTATCGGCACCTATTTTTGAAATGCCTATCGGAAACTACATCTGAAATGCCTATCAGCACCTATATTTTAAATGCCTATCGGCAACTATATCTGATATGCCTATCGGCACCTATATCTGAAATGCCTATCGGCACCTATTTTTGAAATGCCTATCGGAAACTACATCTAAAATGCCTATCGGCACCTATTTTTAAAATGCCAATCGGCAACAATATCTGAAATGCCTATCGGCACCTATATCTGATATGCCTATCGGCACCTATTTTTGAAATGCCTATCGGAAACTACATGTAAAAGACCTATCAGCACCTATATTTAAAATGCCTATCGGCAACCATATCTGAAATGCCTATCGACACCTATATTTGAAATACCTATCGGCTTTTATATCTATAATGCCTATCAGCACCTATTTTTAAAATGCCAATTGGCAACTATATCTGAAATGCCTATCGGCACCTATATCTGAAATGCCTATCGGCACCTATTTTTTAAATGCCTATCGGAAACTACATCTGAAATGCCTATCGGAAACTACATCTGAAATGCCTATCAGCACCTATATTTGAAATGCCTATCGGCAACCATATCTGGAATGCCTATCGGCACCTATATTTGAATTGCCTATCGGCTTCTATATCTGAAATGCCTATCGACACCTATTTTTAAAATGCCAATTGGCAACTATATCTGAAATGCCTATCGGCACCTATATCTGAAATGCCTATCGGTACCTATTTTTGAAATGCCTATCGGAAACTACATCTGAAATGCCTATCAGCACTTATATTTGAAATGCCTATCGGCAACCATATCTGGAATGCCTATCGGCACCTATATTTGAAATGCCTATCGGCTTCTATATCTGAAATGCTTATCGGCACCTGTTTTTAAAATGCCAATCGGCAACTATATCTGAAATGCCTATCGGTACCTAAATCTGAAATGCCTATCGGCACCTATATCTGAAATGCCTATCGGCATCAATTTTTGAAATGCCTATCGGAAACTAAATCTAAAATGCCTATCAGCACCTATATTTGAAATGCCTATCTGCAACCATATCTGGAATGCCTATCGGCACCAATATTTGAAATGCCTATCGGCTTCTATATCTGAAATGCCTATCGGCACCTATTTTTAAAATGCCAATTGGCAACTATATCTGAAATGCCTATCGGTACCTATATCTGAAATACTTATCGGCACCTATTTTTTAAATGCCTATCGGAAACTACATTTGAAATGCCTATCAGCACCTATATTTGAAATGCCTATCGGCAACCATATCTTGAATGCCTATCGGCACCTATATTTGAGATGCATATCGGCTTTTATATCTGAAATGCCTATCGGCACCTATTTTTAAAATGCCAATCGGCAACTATATCTGAAATGCCTATCGGCACCTATATCTGAAATGCCTATCGGCACCTATTTTTGAAATGCCTATCGGAAACTACATCTGAAATGCCTATCAGCACCAATATTTGAAATGCCTATCGGCAACCATATCTGGAATGCCTATCGGCACCTATATTTGAAATGCCTATCGGCTTCTATATCTGAAATGCCTATCGACACCTATTTTCAAAATGCCAATTGGCAACTATATCTGAAATGCCTATCGGCACCTATATCTGAAATGCCTATCGGTACCTATTTTTGAAATGCCTATCGGAAACTACATCTGAAATGCCTATCAGCACTTATATTTGAAATGCCTATCGGCAACCATATCTGGAATGCCTATCGGCACCTATATTTGAAATGCCTATCGGCTTCTATATCTGAAATGCCTATCGGCACCTATTTTTAAAATGCCAATCGGCAACTATATCTGAAATGCCTATCGGCACCTATATCTGAAATGCCTATCGGCACCAATTTTTGAAATGCCTATCGGAAACTACATCTGAAATGCCTATCAGCACCTATATTTGAAATACCTATCGGCAACCATATCTGGAATGCCTATCGGCACCTATATTTGAAATGCCTATCGGCTTCTATATCTGAAATGCCTATCAGCACCTATATCTGAAATGCCTATCGGCACCTATTTTTAAAATGCCTATCGGCAACCATATCTGGAATGCCTATCGGCACCTATATTTGAAATGCATATCGGCTTTTATATCTGAAATGCCTATCGGCACCTATTTTTAAAATGGCTATCGGCAACTATATCTGAAATGCCTATCGGCACCTATATCTGAAATGCCTATCGGCACCTATTTTTGAAATGCCTATCGAAAACTACATCTAAAATGCCTATCAGCACCTATATTTGAAATGCCTATCGGCAACCATATCTGGAATGCCTATCGGCACCTATATTTGAAATGCCTATCGGCTTCTATATCTGAAATGCCTATCGGCACCTATTTTTAAAATGGCTATCGGCAACTATATCTGAAATGCCTATCGGCACCTATATTGAATACCTATCGGCACCTATTTTTGAAATGCCTACCGAAAACTACATCTGAAATGCCTATCAGCACCTATATTTGAAATGCTTATCGGCAACCATATCTGAAATGCCTATCGACACCTATTTTTAAAATGCCAATCGGCAACTATATCTGATATGCCTATCGGCACCTATATCTGAAATGCCTATCGGCACCAATTTTTGAAATGCCTATCGGAAACTACATCTGAAATGCCTATCAGTACCTATATTTGAAATGCCTATCGGCAACAATATCTAGAATGCTTATCGGCACCTATATTTGAAATGCCTATCGGCTTCTATATCTGAAATGCCTATCGGCACCTATTTTTAAAATGTCTATCGGCAACCATATCTGGAATGCCTATCGGCACCTATATTTGAAATGCCTATCGGCTTTTATATCTGAAATGCCTATCGGCACCTATTTTTAAAATGGCTATCGGCAACTATATCTGAAATGCCTATCGGCACCTATATCTGAAATGCCTATCGGCACCTATTTTTGAAATGCCTATCGAAAACTACATCTAAAATGCCTATCAGCACCTATATTTGAAATGCCTATCGGCAACCATATCTGGAATGCCTATCGGCACCTATATTTGAAATGCCTATCGGCTTCTATATCTGAAATGCCTATCGGCACCTATTTTTAAAATGGCTATCGGCAACTATATCTGAAATGCCTATCGGCACCTATATCTGAAATGCCTATCGGCACCTATTTTTGAAATGCCTATCGGAAACTACATCTGAAATGCCTATCAGCACCTATATTTTAAATGCCTATCGGCAACTATATCTGATATGCCTATCGGCACCTATATCTGAAATGCCTATCGGCACCTATTTTTGAAATGCCTATCGGAAACTACATCTAAAATGCCTATCGGCACCTATTTTTAAAATGCCAATCGGCAACAATATCTGAAATGCCTATCGGCACCTATATCTGATATGCCTATCGGCACCTATTTTTGAAATGCCTATCGGAAACTACATCTAAAAGACCTATCAGCACCTATATTTAAAATGCCTATCGGCAACCATATCTGAAATGCCTATCGACACCTATATTTGAAATACCTATCGGCTTTTATATCTATAATGCCTATCAGCACCTATTATTAAAATGCCAATTGGCAACTATATCTGAAATGCCTATCGGCACCTATATCTGAAATGCCTATCGGCACCTATTTTTTAAATGCCTATCGGAAACTACATCTGAAATGCCTATCGGAAACTACATCTGAAATGCCTATCAGCACCTATATTTGAAATGCCTATCGGCAACCATATCTGGAATGCCTATCGGCACCTATATTTGAATTGCCGATCGGCTTCTATATCTGAAATGCCTATCGACACCTATTTTTAAAATGCCAATTGGCAACTATATCTGAAATGCCTATCGGCACCTATATCTGAAATGCCTATCGGTACCTATTTTTGAAATGCCTATCGGAAACTACATCTGAAATGCCTATCAGCACTTATATTTGAAATGCCTATCGGCAACCATATCTGGAATGCCTATCGGCACCTATATTTGAAATGCCTATCGGCTTCTATATCTGAAATGCTTATCGGCACCTGTTTTTAAAATGCCAATCGGCAACTATATATGAAATGCCTATCGGCACCTATATCTAAAATGCCTATCGGCAACTATTTTTGAAATGCCTATCGGAAACTACATCTGAAATGCCTATCAGCACCTATATTTGAAATGCCTATAGGCAACCATATCTGGAATGCCTATCGGCACCTATATTTGAAATGCCTATCGGCTTCTATATCTGAAATGCCTATCGGCACCTATTTTTAAAATGCCAATCGGCAACTATATCTGAAATGCCTATCGGCACCTATTTTTAAAATGCCAATCGGCAACTATATCTGAAGTGCCTATTGGCACCTATATCTGAAATACCTATCGGCACCTATTTTTGAAATGCCTATCGAAAACTACATCTGAAATGCCTATCAGCACATATATTTGAACTGCCTATCGGCAACCACATCAGAAATGCCTATCGGTAACTATATCTGAAATGCCTTTCGGCATTTATATCTGAAATGCCTATCGACACCTATATTTGAAATGCCTATCGGCACCTATATTTTATATACCTATCGGCAACTATATCTGATATGCCTATCGGCACCTATATCTAAAAAGCCTATCGGCACCTATTTTTGAAATGCCTATCGGAAACTACATCTAAAATGCCTAACGGTACCTATTTTTAAAATGCCAATCGGCAACTATATCTGAAATGCCTATCAGCACCTATATTTGAAATCCCTATCGGCAACCATATCTGAAATGCCTATCGACACCTATATTTAAAATGCCTATCGGCAACCATATCTGGAATGCTTATCGGCACTTATATTTGAAATGCCTATCGGCTTCTATATCTGAAATGCCTATCGGCACCTATTTTTAAAATGCCAATCGGCAACTATATCTGAAATGCCTATCGGCACGTATATCTGAAATACCTATCGGCACCTATTTTTAAAATGCCTATCGGAAACTACATCTGAAATGCCTATCAGCGCCTATATTTGAAATGCCTATCGGCAACCATATCTGGAATGCCTATCGGCACCTATATTTGAAATGCCTATCGGCTTCTATATCTGAAATGCCTATCGGCACCTATTTTTAAAATGCCAATCTGCAACTATATCTGAAATGCCTATCGGCACCTATATTTGAATTGCCTATCGGCACCTATTTTTGAAATGCCTATCGGAAAATATATCTGAAATGCCTATCAGCACCTATATTTGAAATGCCTATCGGCAACCATATCTGAAATGCCTATCGACACCTATATTTGAAATACCTATCGGCTTCTATATCTGAAATGCCTATCGGCACCTATTTTTAAAATGCCAATCGGCAACTATATCTGAAATGCCTATCGGCACCTATATCTGAAATGCCTATCGGCACCAATTTTTGAAATGCCTATCGGAAACTACATCTGAAATGCCTATCAGCACCTCTATTTGAAATGCCTATCGGCAACCATATCTGGAATGCCTATCGGCACCTATATTTGAAATGCCTATCGGCTTCTATATCTGAAATGCCTATCGACACCTAAGTTTAAAATGCCAATTGGCAACTATATCTGAAATGCCTATCGGCACCTATATCTAAAATGCCTATCGGTACCTATTTTTGAAATGCCTATCGGAAACTACATCTAAAATGCCTATCAGCACTTATATTTAAAATGCCTATCGGCAACCATATCTGGAATGTCTATCGGCACCTATATTTGAAATGCCTATCGGCTTCTATATCTGAAATGCCTATCGGCACCTATTTTTAAAATGCCAATCGGCAACTATATCTGAAATGCCTATCGGCACCTATATCTGAAATGCCTATCGGCACCTATTTTTGAAATGCCTATCGGAAACTACATCTGAAATGCCTATCAGCACCTATATTTGAAATGCCTATCGGCAACCATATCTGAAATGCGTTTCGACACCTATATTTGAAATACCTATCGGCTTCTATATCTGAAATGCCTATCGGCACCTATTTTAAAAATGCCAATCGATAACTATATCTGAAATGCCTATCGGCACCTATATCTGAAATGCCTGTCGGCACTAATTTTTGAAATGCCTATCGGAAACTACATCTGGAATGCCTATCAGCACCTATATTTGTAATGCCTATCGGCAACCATATCTGATATGCCTATCGACACCTATATTTGAAATACCTATCGGCTTCTATATCTGAAATGCCTATCGGCACCTATTTTGAAAATGCTAATCAGCAACTATATCTGAAATGCCTATCGGCACCTATATCTGAAATGCCTATTGGCACCAATTTTTGAAATGCCTATCGAAAACTACATGTGAAATGCCTATCAGCACCTATATTTGAAATGCCTATAGGCAACCATATCTGGAATGCCTATCGGCACCTATATTTGAAATGCTTATCAGCTTCTATATCTGAAATGCCTATCGGCACCTATTTTTAAAATGCTAATCGGCAACTATATCTGAAATGCCTATCGGCACCTATATCTGAAATGCCTATCGGCACCTATTTTTGAAATGCCTTTCGGAAACTATATCTGAAATGCCTATCTGCTCCTATATTTGAAATGCCTATCGGCAACCATATCTGAAATGCCTATCGACACCTATATTTGAAATACCTATCGGCTTCTATATCTGAAATGCCCATCGGCCCCTGTTTTTAAAATGCCAATCGGCAACTATATCTGAAATGCCTATCGGCACCTATACCTGAAATGCCTATCGGCATCAATTTTTGAAATGCCTATCGGAAACTACATCTAAAATGCCTATCAACACCTATATTTGAAATGCCTATCGGCAACCATATCTGAAATGCCTATCGACACCTATATTTAAAATACCTATCGGCTTCTATATCTGAAATGCCCATCGGCCCCTGTTTTTAAAATGCCAATCGGCAACTATATCTGTAATGCCTATCAGCACCTATACCTGAAATGCCTATCGGCATCAATTTTTGAAATGCCTATCGGAAACTACATCTAAAATGCCTATCAACACCTATATTTGAAATGCCTATCGGCAACCATATCTGAAATGCCTATCGGCACCTGTATCTGAAATGCCTATCGGCATCAATTTTTGAAATGCCTATCGGAAACTACATCTGGAATGCCTATCAGCACCTGTATTTGAAATGCCTATCGGCAACCATATCTGGAATGCCTATCGGCACTTATATTTGAAATGCCTATCGGCTTCTATATCTGAAATGCCCTATATCTGAAATGCCTATCGGCACTAATTTCTGAAATGCCTATCGGAAACTACATCTGAAATGCCTATCAGCACCTATATCTGAAATGCCTATCGGCACCTATTTTTGAAATGCCAATCGGCAACTATATCTGAAATGCCTATCGGCACCTATTTTTGAAATGCCTATCGGAAACTACATCTGAAATGCCTATCAGCACCTATATTTGAAATGCCCATCGGCAACCATATCTGGAATGCCTATCGGCACCTATATTTGAAATGCCTATCGGCTTCTATATCTGAAATGGCTATCGGCACCTATTTTTAAAATGCAAATCGGCAACTATATCTGAAATGCCTATCGGCACCTATATCTGAAATGCCTATCGGCACCTATTTTTGAATTGCCTTTCGGAAACTACATCTGAAATGCCTATCTGCTCCTATATTTGAAATGCCTATCGGCAACCATATCTGAAATGCCTATCGACACCTATATTTGAAATACCTATCGGCTTCTATATCTGACATGCCTATCCGCACCTGTTTTTAAAATGCCAATCGGCAACTATATCTGAAATGCCTATCGGCACCTATATCTGAAATGACTATCGGCATCAATTTTTTGAAATGCCTATCGGAAACTACATCTAAAATGCCTATCAGCACCTATATTTGAAATTCCTATCGGCAACCATATCTGGAATGCCTATCGGCACCTATATTTGAAATGCCTATCGGCTTCTATATCTGAAATGCCTATCGGCACCTATTTTTAAAATGCCAATCGGCAACTATATCTGAAATGCCTATCGGCACCTATATCTGAAATGCCTATCGGCACCTATTTTTGACATGCCTATCGGAAACTACATCTGAAATGCCTATCAGCACCTATATTTGAAATGCCTTTCCGCAACCATATCTGAAATGCCTATCGACACCTATATTTGAAATACCTATCGGCTTTTATATCTGAAATGCCTATCGGCACCTATTTTTAAAATGCCAACCGGTAACTATATCTGAAATGCCTATCGGCACCTATATCTGAAATGCCTATCGGCACCAATTTTTGAAATGCCTATGAAAAACTACATCTGGAATGCCTATTAGCACCTATATTTGAAATGATTATCGGCAACCATATCTGGAATGCCTATCGGCACCTATATTTGAAATGCCTATCGGCTTCTATATCTGAAATGCCTATCGACACCTATTTTTAAAATGCTAATCGGCAACTATATCTGAAATGCCTATCGGCACCTATATCTGAAATGCCTATCGGCACCTATTTTTGAAATGCCTATCGGAGATTACATCTGAAATGCCTATCAACACCTATATTTGAAATGCCTATCGGCAACCATATCTGAAATGCCTATCGACACCTATATTTGAAATACCTATCGGCTTCTATATCTGAAATGGCTATCGGCACCTATTTTTAAAATGATAATCGGCAACTATATCTGAAATGCCTATCGGCACCTATATCTGAAATGCCTATCGGCACCAATTTTTGAAATGCCTATCAGAAACTACATCTGAAATGCCTATCAGCACCTATATTTGAAATGCCTATCGGCAACCATATCTGGAATGCTTAGCGGCACCTATATTTGAAATGCCTATCGGCATCTATATAAGAAATGCCTATCGGCACCTATTTTTAAAATGCCAATCGGCAACTATATCTGAAATGCCTTTCGGCACCTATATCTGAAATGCCTATCGGCACCTATTTTTGAAATGCCTATCGGAAACTACATCTGAAATGCCTATCAGCACCTATATTTGAAATGCCTATCGGCATCCATATCTGGAATGCCTATCGACACCTATATTTGAAATACCTATCGGCTTTTATATCTGAAATGCCTATCGGCACCTATTTTTAAAATGCCAACCGGTAACTATATCTGAAATGCCTATCGGCACCTATATCTGAAATGCCTATCGGCACCAATTTTTGAAATGCCTATCAAAAACTACATCTGGAATGCCTATTAGCACCTATATTTGAAATGATTATCGGCAACCATATCTGGAATGCCTATCGGCACCTATATTTGAAATGCCTATCGGCTTCTATATCTGAAATGCCTATCGACACCTATTTTTAAAATGCCAATCGGCAACTATATCTGAAATGCCTATCGGCACCTATATCTGAAATGCCTATCGGCACCTATTTTTGAAATGCCTATCGGAGATTACATCTGAAATGCCTATCAACACCTATATTTGAAATGCCTATCGGCAACCATATCTGAAATGCCTATCGACACCTATATTTGAAATACCTATCGGCTTCTATATCTGAAATGGCTATCGGCACCTATTTTTAAAATGCCAATCGGCAACTATATCTGAAATGCCTATCGGCACCTATATCTAAAATGCCTATCGGCACCAATTTTTGAAATGCCTATCAGAAACTACATCTGAAATGCCTATCAGCACCTATATTTGAAATGCCTATCGGCAACCATATCTGGAATGCTTAGCGGCACTTATATTTGAAATGCCTATCGGCATCTATATAAGAAATGCCTATCGGCACCTATTTTTAAAATGCCAATCGGCAACTATATCTGAAATGCCTTTCGGCACCTATATCTGAAATGCCTATCGGCACCTATTTTTGAAATGCCTATCGGAAACTACATCTGAAATGCCTATCAGCACCTATATTTGAAATGCCTATCGGCATCCATATCTGGAATGCCTATTCGCACCTATATTTGAAATGCCTATCGGCTTCTATATCTGAAATGCTTATCGTCACCTATTATTAAAATGCCAATCGGCAACTATATATGAAATGCCTATCGGCACCTATATCTAAAATGCCTATCGGCAACTATTTTTGAAATGCCTATCGGAAACTACATCTGAAATGCCTATCAGCACCTATATTTGAAATGCCTATCGGCAACCATATCTGGAATGCCTATCGGCACCTATATTTGAAATGCCTATCGGCTTCTATATCTGAAATGCCTATCGGCACCTATTTTTAAAATGCCAATCGGCAACTATATCTGAAATGCCTATCGGCACCTATATCTGAAATGCCTATAGGCACCTATTTTTGAAATGCCTATCGGAAACTACATCTGAAATGCCTATCAGCACCTATATTTGAAATGCCTATCGGCAACCATATCTGGAATGCCTATCGGCACCTATATTTGAAATGCCTATCGGCTTCTATATCTGAAATGCCTATCGGCACCTATTTTTAAAATGCCAATCGGCAACTATATCTGCAATGCCTATCGGCACCTATATCTGAAATGCCTATCGGCACATATTTTTCAAATGCCTATCGGAAACTACATCTGAAATGCCTATCAGCACCTATATTTGAAATGCCTATCGGCAACCATATCTGAAATGCCTTTCGACACCTATATTTGAAATACCTATCGGCTTCTATATCTGAAATGCCTATCGGCACCTATTTTTAAAATGCCAATCGGTAACTATATCTGAAATGGCTATCGGCACCTATATCTGAAATGCCTGTCGGCACCAATTTTTGAAATGCCTATCGTAAACTACATCTGGAATGCCTATCAGCACCTATATTTGAAATGCCTATTGGCAACCATATCTGGAATGCCTATCGGCACCTATATTGGAAATGCCTATCGACTTCTATATCTGAAATGCTTATCGACACCAATTTAAAAAATGCCAATCGGCAACTATATCTGAAATGCCTATCGGCAGCTATATCTGTAATGCCTTTTGGCAGCTATATCTGAAATGCCTATCGGCACCTATTTTTAAATTGCCTATCGTAAACTACATCTGAAATGCCTATCAGCACCTATATTTGAAATGCCTATCGGCTACCATATCTGAAATGCCTTTCGGCACCTATTTTAAAAATGCCAATCGGCAACTATATCTGAAATGCCTATCGGCACCTATATCTGATATGCCTATCGGCATAATTTTTGTAATGCCTACCGGAAACTACATCTGAAATGCCTATCAGCAACTATATTTGAAATGCCTATCGGCAACCATATCTGGAATGCCTATCGGCACCTATATTTGAAATGCCTATCGGCTTCTATATCTGAAATGCCTATCGGCACCTATTTTTTAAATGCCAATCGGCAACTATATCTGAAATGCCTATCGGCACCTATATCCGAAATGCCTATCGGCACCTATTTTTGAAATGCCTATCGGAAACTACATCTGAAATGCCTATCAGCACCTATATTTGAAATGCCTATCAGCAACCATATCTGGAATGCCTATCGGCACCTATATTTGAAATGCCTATCGGCTTCTATATCTGAAATGCCTATCGGCACCTATTTTTAAATTGCCAATCGGCAACTATATCTGAAATGCCTACCGGCACGTATATCTGAAATGCCTATCGGCACCTATTTTTAAAATGCCTATCGGAAACTACATCTGAAATGCCTATCAGCACCTTTATTTGAAATGCCTATCGGCTTCTATATCTGAAATGCCTATCGGCACCTATTTTTAAAATGCCAATCTGCAACTATATCTGAAATGCCTATCGGCACCTATATTTGAATTGCCTATCGGCACCTATTTTTGAAATGCCTATCGGAAACTATATCTGAAATGCCTATCAGCACCTATATTTGAAATGCCTATCGGCAACCATATCTGAAATGCCTATCGACACCTATATTTGAAATACCTATCGGCTTCTATATCTGAAGTGCCTATCGGCACCTATTTTTAAAATGCCAATCGGCAACTATATCTGAAATGCCTATCGGCACCTATATCTGAAATGCCTATCGGCACCAATTTTTAAAATGCCTATCGGAAACTACATCTGAAATGCCTATCAGCACCTCTATTTGAAATGCCTATCGGCAACCATATCTGGAATGCCTATTGGCACCTATATTTGAAATGCCTGTCGGCTTCTATATCTGAAATGCCTATCGACACCTAAGTTTAAAATGCCAATTGGCAACTATATCTGACATGCCTATCGGCAACTATATCTAAAATGCCTGTCGGTACCGATTTTTGAAATGCCTATCGGAAACTACATCTAAAATGCCTATCAGCACTTATATTTGAAATGCCTATCGGCAACTATATCTGGAATGCCTATCGGCACCTATATTTGAAATGCCTATCGGCTTCTATATCTGAAATGCCTATCGGCACCTATTTTTGAAATGCCAATCGGCAACTATATCTCAAATGCCTATCGGCACCTATTTTTGAAATGCCTATCGGAAACTACATCTGAAATGCCTATCAGCACCTATATTTGAAATGCCCATCGGCAACCATATCTGGAATGCCTATCGGCACCTATATTTGAAATGCCTATCGGCTTCTATATCTGAAATGGCTATCGGCACCTATTTTTAAAATGCAAATCGGCAACTATATCTGAAATGCCTATCGGCACCTATATCTGAAATGCCTATCGGCACCTATTTTTGAATTGCCTTTCGGAAACTACATCTGAAATGCCTATCTGCTCCTATATTTGAAATGCCTATCGGCAACCATATCTGAAATGCCTGTCGACACCTATATTTGAAATACCTATCGGCTTCTATATCTGACATGCCTATCGGCACCTGTTTTTAAAATGCCAATCGGCAACTATATCTGAAATGCCTATCGGCACCTATATCTGAAATGACTATCGGCATCAATTTTTTGAAATGCCTATCGGAAACTACATCTAAAATGCCTATCAGCACCTATATTTGAAATTCCTATCGGCAACCATATCTGGAATGCTTAGCGGCACCTATATTTGAAATGCCTATCGGCATCTATATAAGAAATGCCTATCGGCACCTATTTTTAAAATGCCAATCGGCAACTATATCTGAAATGCCTTTCGGCACCTATATCTGAAATGCCTATCGGCACCTATTTTTGAAATGCCTATCGGAAACTACATCTGAAATGCCTATCAGCACCTATATTTGAAATGCCTTTCCGCAACCATATCTGAAATGCCTATCGACACCTATATTTGAAATACCTATCGGCTTTTATATCTGAAATGCCTATCGGCACCTATTTTTAAAATGCCAACCGGTAACTATATCTGAAATGCCTATCGGCACCTATATCTGAAATGCCTATCGGCACCAATTTTTGAAATGCCTATGAAAAACTACATCTGGAATGCCTATTAGCACCTATATTTGAAATGATTATCGGCAACCATATCTGGAATGCCTATCGGCACCTATATTTGAAATGCCTATCGGCTTCTATATCTGAAATGCCTATCGACACCTATTTTTAAAATGCTAATCGGCAACTATATCTGAAATGCCTATCGGCACCTATATCTGAAATGCCTATCGGCACCTATTTTTGAAATGCCTATCGGAGATTACATCTGAAATGCCTATCAACACCTATATTTGAAATGCCTATCGGCAACCATATCTGAAATGCCTATCGACACCTATATTTGAAATACCTATCGGCTTCTATATCTGAAATGGCTATCGGCACCTATTTTTAAAATGATAATCGGCAACTATATCTGAAATGCCTATCGGCACCTATATCTGAAATGCCTATCGGCACCAATTTTTGAAATGCCTATCAGAAACTACATCTGAAATGCCTATCAGCACCTATATTTGAAATGCCTATCGGCAACCATATCTGGAATGCTTAGCGGCACCTAGATTTGAAATGCCTATCGGCATCTATATAAGAAATGCCTATCGGCACCTATTTTTAAAATGCCAATCGGCAACTATATCTGAAATGCCTTTCGGCACCTATATCTGAAATGCCTAACGGCACCTATTTTTGAAATGCCTATCGGAAACTACATCTGAAATGCCTATCAGCACCTATATTTGAAATGCCTATCGGCATCCATATCTGGAATGCCTATCGACACCTATATTTGAAATACCTATCGGCTTTTATATCTGAAATGCCTATCGGCACCTATTTTTAAAATGCCAACCGGTAACTATATCTGAAATGCCTATCGGCACCTATATCTGAAATGCCTATCGGCACCAATTTTTGAAATGCCTATCAAAAACTACATCTGGAATGCCTATTAGCACCTATATTTGAAATGATTATCGGCAACCATATCTGGAATGCCTATCGGCACCTATATTTGAAATGCCTATCGGCTTCTATATCTGAAATGCCTATCGACACCTATTTTTAAAATGCCAATCGGCAACTATATCTGAAATGCCTATCGGCACCTATATCTGAAATGCCTATCGGCACCTATTTTTAAAATGCCTATCGGAGATTACATCTGAAATGCCTATCAACACCTATATTTGAAATGCCTATCGGCAACCATATCTGAAATGCCTATCGACACCTATATTTGAAATACCTATCGGCTTCTATATCTGAAATGGCTATCGGCACCTATTTTTAAAATGCCAATCGGCAACTATATCTGAAATGCCTATCGGCACCTATATCTAAAATGCCTATCGGCACCAATTTTTGAAATGCCTATCAGAAACTACATCTGAAATGCCTATCAGCACCTATATTTGAAATGCCTATCGGCAACCATATCTGGAATGCTTAGCGGCACCTATATTTGAAATGCCTATCGGCATCTATATAAGAAATGCCTATCGGCACCTATTTTTAAAATGCCAATCGGCAACTATATCTGAAATGCCTTTCGGCACCTATATCTGAAATGCCTATCGGCACCTATTTTTGAAATGCCTATCGGAAACTACATCTGAAATGCCTATCAGCACCTATATTTGAAATGCCTATCGGCATCCATATCTGGAATGCCTATTCGCACCTATATTTGAAATGACTATCGGCTTCTATATCTGAAATGCTTATCGTCACCTATTATTAAAATGCCAATCGGCAACTATATATGAAATGCCTATCGGCACCTATATCTAAAATGCCTATCGGCAACTATTTTTGAAATGCCTATCGGAAACTACATCTGAAATGCCTATCAGCACCTATATTTGAAATGCCTATCGGCAACCATATCTGGAATGCCTATCGGCACCTATATTTGAAATGCCTATCGGCTTCTATATCTGAAATGCCTATCGGCACCTATTTTTAAAATGCCAATCGGCAACTATATCTGAAATGCCTATCGGCACCTATATCTGAAATGCCTATAGGCACCTATTTTTGAAATGCCTATCGGAAACTACATCTGAAATGCCTATCAGCACCTATATTTGAAATGCCTATCGGCAACCATATCTGGAATGCCTATCGGCACCTATATTTGAAATGCCTATCGGCTTCTATATCTGAAATGCCTATCGGCACCTATTTTTAAAATGCCAATCGGCAACTATATCTGCAATGCCTATCGGCACCTATATCTGAAATGCCTATCGGCACATATTTTTCAAATGCCTATCGGAAACTACATCTGAAATGCCTATCAGCACCTATATTTGAAATGCCTATCGGCAACCATATCTGAAATGCCTTTCGACACCTATATTTGAAATACCTATCGGCTTCTATATCTGAAATGCCTATCGGCACCTATTTTTAAAATGCCAATCGGTAACTATATCTGAAATGGCTATCGGCACCTATATCTGAAATGCCTGTCGGCACCAATTTTTGAAATGCCTATCGTAAACTACATCTGGAATGCCTATCAGCACCTATATTTGAAATGCCTATTGGCAACCATATCTGGAATGCCTATCGGCACCTATATTGGAAATGCCTATCGACTTCTATATCTGAAATGCTTATCGACACCAATTTAAAAAATGCCTATCGGCAACTATATCTGAAATGCCTATCGGCAGCTATATCTGTAATGCCTTTTGGCAGCTATATCTGAAATGCCTATCGGCACCTATTTTTAAATTGCCTATCGTAAACTACATCTGAAATGCCTATCAGCACCTATATTTGAAATGCCTATCGGCTACCATATCTGAAATGCCTTTCGGCACCTATTTTAAAAATGCCAATCGGCAACTATATCTGAAATGCCTATCGGCACCTATATCTGATATGCCTATCGGCATAATTTTTGTAATGCCTACCGGAAACTACATCTGAAATGCCTATCAGCAACTATATTTGAAATGCCTATCGGCAACCATATCTGGAATGCCTATCGGCACCTATATTTGAAATGCCTATCGGCTTCTATATCTGAAATGCCTATCGGCACATATTTTTTAAATGCCAATCGGCAACTATATCTGAAATGCCTATCGGCACCTATATCTGAAATGCCTATCGGCACCTATTTTTGAAATGCCTATCGGAAACTACATCTGAAATGCCTATCAGCACCTATATTTGAAATGCCTATCAGCAACCATATCTGGAATGCCTATCGGCACCTATATTTGAAATGCCTATCGGCTTCTATATCTAAAAATGCCTATCGGCACCTATTTTTAAATTGCCAATCGGCAACTATATCTGAAATGCCTACCGGCACGTATATCTGAAATGCCTATCGGCACCTATTTTTAAAATGCCTATCGGAAACTACATCTGAAATGCCTATCAGCACCTTTATTTGAAATGCCTATCGGCTTCTATATCTGAAATGCCTATCGGCACCTATTTTTAAAATGCCAATCTGCAACTATATCTGAAATGCCTATCGGCACCTATATTTGAATTGCCTATCGGCACCTATTTTTGAAATGCCTATCGGAAACTATATCTGAAATGCCTATCAGCACCTATATTTGAAATGCCTATCGGCAACCATATCTGAAATGCCTATCGACACCTATATTTGAAATACCTATCGGCTTCTATATCTGAAGTGCCTATCGGCACCTATTTTTAAAATGCCAATCGGCAACTATATCTGAAATGCCTATCGGCACCTATATCTGAAATGCCTATCGGCACCAATTTTTAAAATGCCTATCGGAAACTACATCTGAAATGCCTATCAGCACCTCTATTTGAAATGCCTATCGGCAACCATATCTGGAATGCCTATTGGCACCTATATTTGAAATGCCTGTCGGCTTCTATATCTGAAATGCCTATCGACACCTAAGTTTAAAATGCCAATTGGCAACTATATCTGACATGCCTATCGGCAACTATATCTAAAATGCCTGTCGGTACCGATTTTTGAAATGCCTATCGGAAACTACATCTAAAATGCCTATCAGCACTTATATTTGAAATGCCTATCGGCAACTATATCTGGAATGCCTATCGGCACCTATATTTGAAATGCCTATCGGCTTCTATATCTGAAATGCCTATCGGCACCTATTTTTGAAATGCCAATCGGCAACTATATCTCAAATGCCTATCGGCACCTATTTTTGAAATGCCTATCGGAAACTACATCTGAAATGCCTATCAGCACCTATATTTGAAATGCCCATCGGCAACCATATCTGGAATGCCTATCGGCACCTATATTTGAAATGCCTATCGACTTCTATATCTGAAATGGCTATCGGCACCTATTTTTAAAATGCAAATCGGCAACTATATCTGAAATGCCTATCGGCACCTATATCTGAAATGCCTATCGGCACCTATTTTTGAATTGCCTTTCGGAAACTACATCTGAAATGCCTATCTGCTCCTATATTTGAAATGCCTATCGGCAACCATATCTGAAATGCCTATCGACACCTATATTTGAAATACCTATCGGCTTCTATATCTGACATGCCTATCGGCACCTGTTTTTAAAATGCCAATCGGCAACTATATCTGAAATGCCTATCGGCACCTATATCTGAAATGACTATCGGCATCAATTTTTTGAAATGCCTATCGGAAACTACATCTAAAATGCCTATCAGCACCTATATTTGAAATGCCTATCGGCAACCATATCTGGAATGCCTATCGGCACCTATATTTGAAATGCCTATCGGCTTCTATATCTGAAATGCCTATCGGCACCTATTTTTAAAATGCCAATCGGCAACTATATCTGAAATGCCTATCGGCACCTATATCTGAAATGCCTATCGGCACCTATTTTTGCAATGCCTATCGGAAACTACATCTGAAATGCCTATCAGCACCTATATTTGAAATGCCTTTCGGCAACCATATCTGAAATGCCTATCGACACCTATATTTGAAATACCTATCGGCTTTTATATCTGAAATGCCTATCGGCACCTATTTTTAAAATGCCAACCGGTAACTATATCTGAAATGCCTATCGGCACCTATATCTGAAATGCCTATCGGCACCAATTTTTGAAATGCCTATCAAAAACTACATCTGGAATGCCTATTAGCACCTATATTTGAAATGATTATCGGCAACAATATCTGGAATGCCTATCGGCACCTATATTTGAAATGCCTATCGGCTTCTATATCTGAAATGCCTATCGACACCTATTTTTAAAATGCTAATCGGCAACTATATCTGAAATGCCTATCGGCACCTATATCTGAAATGCCTATCGGCACCTATTTTTGAAATGCCTATCGGAGATTACATCTGAAATGCCTATCAACACCTATATTTGAAATGCCTATCGGCAACCATATCTGAAATGCCTATCGACACCTATATTTGAAATACCTATCGGCTTCTATATCTGAAATGGCTATCGGCACCTATTTTTAAAATGCCAATCGGCAACTATATCTGAAATGCCTATCGGCACCTATATCTGAAATGCCTATCGGCACCAATTTTTGAAATGCCTATCAGAAACTACATCTGAAATGCCTATCAGCACCTATATTTGAAATGCCTATCGGCAACCATATCTGGAATGCTTAGCGGCACCTATATTTGAAATGCCTATCGGCATCTATATAAGAAATGCCTATCGGCACCTATTTTTAAAATGCCAATCGGCAACTATATCTGAAATGCCTTTCGGCACCTATATCTGAAATGCCTATCGGCACCTATTTTTGAAATGCCTATCGGAAACTACATCTGAAATGCCTATCAGCACCTATATTTGAAATGCCTATCGGCATCCATATCTGGAATGCCTATCGACACCTATATTTGAAATACCTATCGGCTTTTATATCTGAAATGCCTATCGGCACCTATTTTTAAAATGCCAACCGGTAACTATATCTGAAATGCCTATCGGCACCTATATCTGAAATGCCTATCGGCACCAATTTTTGAAATGCCTATCAAAAACTACATCGGGAATGCCTATTAGCACCTATATTTGAAATGATTATCGGCAACCATATCTGGAATGCCTATCGGCACCTATATTTGAAATGCCTATCGGCTTCTATATCTGAAATGCCTATCAGCACCTATATTTGAAATGCCTATCGGCAACCATATCTGGAATGCTTAGCGGCACCTATATTTGAAATGCCTATCGGCATCTATATAAGAAATGCCTATCGGCACCTATTTTTAAAATGCCAATCGGCAACTATATCTGAAATGCCTTTCGGCACCTATATCTGATATGCCTATCGGCACCTATTTTTGAAATGCCTATCGGAAACTACATCTGAAATGCCTATCAGCACCTATATTTGAAATGCCTATCGGCATCCATATCTGGAATGCCTATTCGCACCTATATTTGAAATGCCTATCGGCTTCTATATCTGAAATGCTTATCGTCACCTATTATTAAAATGCCAATCGGCAACTATATATGAAATGCCTATCGGCACCTATATCTAAAATGCCTATCGGCAACTATTTTTGAAATGCCTATCGGAAACTACATCTGAAATGCCTATCAGCACCTATTTTTGAAATGCCTATCGGAAACTACATCTGAAATGCCTATCAGCACCTATATTTGAAATGCCTATCGGCAACCATATCTGAAATGCCTATCGGCACCTATATTTGAAATGCCTATCGGCTTCTATATCTGAAATGCCTATCGGCACCTATTTTTAAAATGCCAATCGGCAACTATATCTGCAATGCCTATCGGCACCTATATCTGAAATGCCTATCGGCACATATTTTTCAAATGCCTATCGGAAACTACATCTGAAATGCCTATCAGCACCTATATTTGAAATGCCTATCGGCAACCATATCTGAAATGCCTTTCGACACCTATATTTGAAATACCTATCGGCTTCTATATCTGAAATGCCTATCGGCACCTATTTTTAAAATGCCAATCGGTAACTATATCTGAAATGGCTATCGGCACCTATATCTGAAATGCCTGTCGGCACCAATTTTTGAAATGCCTATCGTAAACTACATCTGGAATGCCTATCAGCACCTATATTTGAAATGCCTATTGGCAACCATATCTGGAATGCCTATCGGCACCTATATTGGAAATGCCTATCGACTTCTATATCTGAAATGCTTATCGACACCAATTTAAAAAATGTCAATCGGCAACTATATCTGAAATGCCTATCGGCAGCTATATCTGTAATGCCTTTTGGCAGCTATATCTGAAATGCCTATCGGCACCTATTTTTAAATTGCCTATCGTAAACTACATCTGAAATGCCTATCAGCACCTATATTTGAAATGCCTATCGGCTACCATATCTGAAATGCCTTTCGGCACCTATTTTAAAAATGCCAATCGGCAACTATATCTGAAATGCCTATCGGCACCTATATCTGATATGCCTATCGGCATAATTTTTGTAATGCCTACCGGAAACTACATCTAAAATGCCTATCAGCAACTATATTTGAAATGCCTATCGGCAACCATATCTGGAATGCCTATCGGCACCTATATTTGAAATGCCTATCGGCTTCTATATCTGAAATGCCTATCGGCACCTATTTTTTAAATGCCAATCGGCAACTATATCTGAAATGCCTATCGGCACCTGTATCTGAAATGCCTATCGGCACCTATTTTTGAAATGCCTATCGGAAACTACATCTGAAATGCCTATCAGCACCTATATTTGAAATGCCTATCAGCAACCATATCTGGAATGCCTATCGGCACCTATATTTGAAATGCCTATCGGCTTCTATATCTGAAATGCCTATCGGCACCTATTTTTAAATTGCCAATCGGCAACTATATCTGAAATGCCTACCGGCACGTATATCTGAAATGCCTATCGGCACCTATTTTTAAAATGCCTATCGGAAACTACATCTGAAATGCCTATCAGCACCTATATTTGAAATGCCTATCGGCTTCTATATCTGAAATGCCTATCGGCACCTATTTTTAAAATGCCAATCTGCAACTATATCTGAAATGCCTATCGGCACCTATATTTGAATTGCCTATCGGCACCTATTTTTGAAATGCCTATCGGAAACTATATCTGAAATGCCTATCAGCACCTATATTTGAAATGCCTATCGGCAACCATATCTGAAATGCCTATCGACACCTATATTTGAAATACCTATCGGCTTCTATATCTGAAGTGCCTATCGGCACCTATTTTTAAAATGCCAATCGGCAACTATATCTGAAATGCCTATCGGCACCTATATCTGAAATGCATATCGGCACCAATTTTTAAAATGCCTATCGGAAACTACATCTGAAATGCCTATCAGCACCTCTATTTGAAATGCCTACCGGCAACCATATCTGGAATGCCTATTGGCACCTATATTTGAAATGCCTATCGGCTTCTATATCTGAAATGCCTATCGACACCTAAGTTTAAAATGCCAATTGGCAACTATATCTGACATGCCTATCGGCAACTATATCTAAAATGCCTGTCGGTACCGATTTTTGAAATGCCTATCGGAAACTACATCTAAAATGCCTATCAGCACTTATATTTGAAATGCCTATCGGCAACTATATCTGGAATGCCTATCGGCACCTATATTTGAAATGCCTATCGGCTTCTATATCTGAAATGCCTATCGGCACCTATTCATAAAATACCAATCGGCAACTATATCTGAAATGCCTATCGGCACCTATATCTGAAATGCCTATAGGCACCTATTTTTGAAATGCCTATCGGAAACTACATCTGAAATGCCTATCAGCACCTATATTTGAAATGCCTATCGGCAACCATATCTGAAATGCCTATCGGCAACGATATCAAAATGCCTATCGGTACCTATTTTTGAAATGCCTATCGGAAACTACATCTTAAAGGCCTATCAGCACTTATACTTGAAATGCCTATCGGCAACCATATCTGGAATGCCTATCGGCACCTATATTTGAAATGCCTATCGGCTTCTATATCTGAAATGCCTATCGGTACCTATTTTTGAAATGCCTATCGGAAACTACATCTAAAATGCCTATCAGCACTTATATTTGAAATACCTATCGGCTTCTATATCTGAAATGCCTATCGGCACCTATTTAAAAAATGCCAATCGGTAACTATATCTGAAATGCCTATCGGCACCTATATCTGAAATGCCTACCGGCACCTATTTTTGAAATGCCTATCGGAAACTACATCTGAAATGCCTATCAGCACCTATATTTGAAATGCTTATAGACAACCATATCTGGAATGCCTATCGGCACCTATATTTGAAATGCCTATCGGCTTCTATATCTGAAATGCCTATCGGCACCTATTTTTAAAATGCCAATCGGCAACTATATCTGAAGTGCCTATCGGCACCTATATCTGAAATGCCAATCGGCACCTATTTTTTAAATGCCTATCGGAAACTACATCTAAAATGCCTATCAGCACCTATATTTGAAATGCCTATCGGCAACCACATCAGAAATGCCTATCGCACCTATATCTAAAATGCCTTTCGGCATTTATATCTGAATTGCCTATCGACACCTATATTTGAAATGCCTATCGGCACCTATATTTTAAATGCCTATCGGCAACTCTATCTGATATGCCTATAGGCACCTATATCTAAAAATGCCTATCGGCAACTCTATCTGATATGCCTATCGGCACCTATATCTAAAAATGCCTATCGGCACCTATTTTTGAAATGCCTATCGGAAAAAACATCTAAAATGCCTATCGGCACCTACTTTAAAATGCCAACCTGCAACTATATTTGAAATGCCTATCGGCACCTATATTTGAATTGCCTATCGGCAACTATTTTTGAAATGCCTATAGAAAACTACATCTGAAATGCCTATCAGCACCTATATTTGAAAGGCCTATCGGCAACCATATCTGAAATGCCTATCGACACCTATATTTGAAATATCTATCGGCTTCTATATCTGAAATGCCTATCGGCACCTATTTTTAAAATGCCAATCGGCAACTATATCTGAAATGCCTATCGGCACTTATATCTGAAATGCCTATCGGCACCAATTTTTGAAATGCCTATCGGAAACAACATCTGAAATGCCTATCAGCACCTATATTTGAAATGCCTATCGGCAACTATATCTGCAATGCCTAACGGCACCTATATTTGAAATGCCTATCGGCTTCTATATCTGAAATGCCCATCGACACCTATGTTTAAAATGCCAATTGGCAACTATAACTGAAATGCCTATCGGTACCCATTTTTGAAATGCCTATCGGAAACTACATCTGAAATGCCTATCAGCACTTATATTTGAAATGCCTATCGGCAACCATATCTGGAATGCCTATCGGCACCTATATTTGAAATGCCTATCGGCTTCTATATCTGAAATGCCTATCGGCACCTATTTTTAAAATGCCAATCGGCAACTATATCTGCAATGCCTATCGGCACCTATATCTGAAATGCCTATCGGCACATATTTTTCAAATGCCTATCGGAAACTACATCTGAAATGCCTATCAGCACCTATATTTGAAATGCCTATCGGCAACTATATCTGAAATGCCTTTCGACACCTATATTTGAAATACCTATCGGCTTCTATATCTGAAATGCCTATCGGCACCTATTTTTAAAATGCCAATCGGTAACTATATCTGAAATGCCTATCGGCACCTATATCTGAAATGCCTGTCGGCACCAATTTTTGAAATGCCTATCGTAAACTACATCTGGAATGCCTATCAGCACCTATATTTGAAATGCCTATTGGCAACCATATCTGGAATGCCTATCGGCACCTATATTTGAAATGCCTATCGACTTCTATATCTGAAATGCTTATCGACACCTATTTTTAAAATGCCAATCGGCAACTATATCTGAAATGCCTATCGGCAGCTAAATCTGAAATGCCTTTTGGCAGCTATATCTGAAATGCCTATCGGCACCTATTTTTAAATTGCCTATCGTAAACTACATCTGAAATGCCTATCAGCACCTATATTTGAAATGCCTATCGGCTACCATATCTGAAATGCCTTTCGGCACCTATTTTTAAAATGCCAATCGGCAACTATATCTGAAATGCCTATCGGCACCTATATCTGATATGCCTATCGGCATAATTTTTATAATGCCTATCGGAAACTACATCTGAAATGCCTATCAGCAACTATATTTGAAATGCCTATCGGCAACCATATCTGGAATGCCTATCGGCACCTATATTTGAAATGCCTATCGGCTTCTATATCTGAAATGCCTATCGGCACCTATTTTTGAAATGCCTATCGGAAACTACATCTTAAATGCCTATCAGCACCTATATTTGAAATGCCTATCGGCAACCATATCTGGAATGCCTATCGGCACCTATATTTGAAATGCCTATCGGCTTCTATATCTGAAATGCCTATCGGCACCTATTTTTAAATTGCCAATCGGCAACTATATCTGATATGCCTACCGGCACGTATATCTGAAATGCCTATCGGCACCTATTTTTAAAATGCCTATCGGAAACTACATCTGAAATGCCTATCAGCACCTATATTTGAAATGCCTATTGGCAACCATATCTGGAATGCCTATCGGCACCTATATTTGAAATGCCTATCGGCTTCTATATCTGAAATGCCTATCGGCACCTATTTTTAAAATGCCAATCTGCAACTATATCTGAAATGCCTATCGGCACCTATATTTGAATTGCCTATCGGCACCTATTTTTGAAATGCCTATCGGAAACTACATCTAAAATGCCTATCAGCACTTATATTTGAAATGCCTATCGGCAACCATATCTGGAATGCCTATCGGCACCTATATTTGAAATGCCTATCGGCTTCTATATCTGAAATGCCTATCGGCACCTATTCATAAAATACCAATCGGCAACTATATCTGAAATGCCTATCGGCACCTATATCTGAAATGCCTATCGGCACCTATTTTTTTAATGCCTATCGGAAACTAAATCTGAAATGCCTATCAGCACCTATATTTGAAATGCCTATCGGCAACCATATCTGGAATGCCTATCGGCACCTATATTTGAAATGCCTATCGGCAACCATATCTGGAATGCCTATCGGCACCTATATTTGAAATGCCTATCGGCTTCTATATCTGGAATGCCTATCGGCACCTATATTTGAAATGCCTATCGGCGTCTATATCTGAAATGCCTATCGGCACCTATTTTTAAAATGCCAATCGGCACCTATATCTGAAATGCCTTTCGGCATATATCTGGAATGCCTATCGGCACCTATTTTTAAAATGCCAATCGGCAACTATATCTGAAGTGCCTATCGGCACCTATATCTGAAATGCCAATCGGCACCTATTTTTGAAATGCCTATCGGAAACTACATCTAAAATGCCTATCAGCACCTATATTTGAAATGCCTATCGGCAACCACATCAGAAATGCCTATCGCACCTATATCTAAAATGCCTTTCGGCATTTATATCTGAATTGCCTATCGACACCTATATTTGAAATGCCTATCGGCACCTATATTTTAAATGCCTATCGGCAACTCTATCTGATATGCCTATAGGCACCTATATCTAAAAATGCCTATCGGCAACTCTATCTGATATGCCTATCGGCACCTATATCTAAAAATGCCTATCGGCACCTATTTTTGAAATGCCTATCGGAAAAAACATCTAAAATGCCTATCGGCACCTACTTTAAAATGCCAACCTGCAACTATATTTGAAATGCCTATAGGCACCTATTATTGAATTGCCTATCGGCAACTATTTTTGAAATGCCTATAGAAAACTACATCTGAAATGCCTATCAGCACCTATATTTGAAAGGCCTATCGGCAACCATATCTGAAATGCCTATCGACACCTATATTTGAAATATCTATCGGCTTCTATATCTGAAATGCCTATCGGCACCTATTTTTAAAATGCCAATCGGCAACTATATCTGAAATGCCTATCGGCACTTATATCTGAAATGCCTATCGGCACCAATTTTTGAAATGCCTATCGGAAACAACATCTGAAATGCCTATCAGCACCTATATTTGAAATGCCTATCGGCAACTATATCTGCAATGCCTAACGGCACCTATATTTGAAATGCCTATCGGCTTCTATATCTGAAATGCCCATCGACACCTATGTTTAAAATGCCAATTGGCAACTATAACTGAAATGCCTATCGGTACCCATTTTTGAAATGCCTATCGGAAACTACATCTGAAATGCCTATCAGCACTTATATTTGAAATGCCTATCGGCAACCATATCTGGAATGCCTATCGGCACCTATATTTGAAATGCCTATCGGCTTCTATATCTGAAATGCCTATCGGCACCTATTTTTAAAATGCCAATCGGCAACTATATCTGCAATGCCTATCGGCACCTATATCTGAAATGCCTATCGGCACATATTTTTCAAATGCCTATCGGAAACTACATCTGAAATGCCTATCAGCACCTATATTTGAAATGCCTATCGGCAACCATATCTGAAATGCCTTTCGACACCTATATTTGAAATACCTATCGGCTTCTATATCTGAAATGCCTATCGGCACCTATTTTTAAAATGCCAATCGGTAACTATATCTGAAATGCCTATCGGCACCTATATCTGAAATGCCTGTCGGCACCAATTTTTGAAATGCCTATCGTAAACTACATCTGGAATGCCTATCAGCACCTATATTTGAAATGCCTATTGGCAACCATATCTGGAATGCCTATCGGCACCTATATTTGAAATGCCTATCGACTTCTATATCTGAAATGCTTATCGACACCTATTTTTAAAATGCCAATCGGCAACTATATCTGAAATGCCTATCGGCAGCTAAATCTGAAATGCCTTTTGGCAGCTATACCTGAAATGCCTATCGGCACCTATTTTTAAATTGCCTATCGTAAACTACATCTGAAATGCCTATCAGCACCTATATTTGAAATGCCTATCGGCTACCATATCTGAAATGCCTTTCGGCACCTATTTTTAAAATGCCAATCGGCAACTATATCTGAAATGCCTATCGGCACCTATATCTGATATGCCTATCGGCATAATTTTTGTAATGCCTATCGGAAACTACATCTGAAATGCCTATCAGCAACTATATTTGAAATGCCTATCGGCAACCATATCTGGAATGCCTATCGGCACCTATATTTGAAATGCCTATCGGCTTCTATATCTGAAATGCCTATCGGCACCTATTTTTGAAATGCCTATCGGAAACTACATCTTAAATGCCTATCAGCACCTATATTTGAAATGCCTATCGGCAACCATATCTGGAATGCCTATCGGCACCTATATTTGAAATGCCTATCGGCTTCTATATCTGAAATGCCTATCGGCACCTATTTTTAAATTGCCAATCGGCAACTATATCTGATATGCCTACCGGCACGTATATCTGAAATGCCTATCGGCACCTATTTTTAAAATGCCTATCGGAAACTACATCTGAAATGCCTATCAGCACCTATATTTGAAATGCCTATTGGCAACCATATCTGGAATGCCTATCGGCACCTATATTTGAAATGCCTATCGGCTTCTATATCTGAAATGCCTATCGGCACCTATTTTTAAAATGCCAATCTGCAACTATATCTGAAATGCCTATCGGCACCTATATTTGAATTGCCTATCGGCACCTATTTTTGAAATGCCTATCGGAAACTACATCTAAAATGCCTATCAGCACTTATATTTGAAATGCCTATCGGCAACCATATCTGGAATGCCTATCGGCACCTATATTTGAAATGCCTATCGGCTTCTATATCTGAAATGCCTATCGGCACCTATTCATAAAATACCAATCGGCAACTATATCTGAAATGCCTATCGGCACCTATATCTGAAATGCCTATCGGCACCTATTTTTTTAATGCCTATCGGAAACTAAATCTGAAATGCCTATCAGCACCTATATTTGAAATGCCTATCGGCAACCATATCTGGAATGCCTATCGGCACCTATATTTGAAATGCCTATCGGCAACCATATCTGGAATGCCTATCGGCACCTATATTTGAAATGCCTATCGGCGTCTATATCTGAAATGCCTATCGGCACCTATTTTTAAAATGCCAATCGGCACCTATATCTGAAATGCCTTTCGGCATATATCTGGAATGCCTATCGGCACAAATATTTGAAATGCCTATCGGCTTCTATATCTGAAATGCCTATCGGCACCTATTTTTAAAATGCCAATCGGCAACTATATCTGAAATGCCTATCGGCACCTATATCTGAAATGCCTATCGGCACCTATTTTTGAAATGCCTATCGGAAACTACATCTGAAATGCCTATCAGCACCTATATTTGAAATGCCTATCGGCAACCATATCTGAAATGCCTATCGGCACCAATTTTTGAAATGCCTATCATAAACTACATCTAAAATGCCTATCAGCACCTATATTTGAAATGCCTATCGGCAACCATATCTGGAATGCCTATCGGCACAAATATTTGAAATGCCTATCGGCTTCTATATCTGAAATGCCTATCAACACCTATTTTTAAAATGCCAATCGAGAATATCAGAAATGCCTATCGGCACCTATATCTGAAATGCCTATCGGCACCAATTTTTGAAATGCCTATCGGAAACTACATCTGAAATGCCTATCAGTACCTATATTTGAAATGCCTATCGGCAACCATATATGGAATGCTTATCGGCACCTATATTTGTAATGCCTATCGGCTTCTATATCTGAAATGCCTATCGGCACCTATTTTTAAAATGCCAATCGGCAACTATATCTGAAATGCCTATCGGCACCTATATCTGAAATGCCTATCGGCACCTATTTTTGAAATGCCTATCGGAAACTACATCTGAAATGCCTATCAGCACCTATATTTGAAATGCCTATCGGCAACCATATCTGGAATGCCTATCGGCACCTATATTTAAAATGCCTATCGGCTTCTATATCTGAAATGCCTATCGGCACCTATTTTTAAAATATATATCGGCAACTATATCTGAAATGCCTATCGGCACCTATATCTGAAATGCCTATCGGCACCTATTTTTGAAATGCCTATCGGAAACTACATCTGAAATGCCTATCAGCACCTATATTTGAAATGCCTATCGGCAACCATATCTGGAATGCCTATCGGCACCTATATTTGAAATGCCTATCGGCTTCTATATCTGAAATGCCTATCGGCACCTATTTTTAAAATGCCAATCGGCAGTTATATCTGAAATGCCTATCGGCACCTATATCTGAAATGCCTATCGGCACCTATTTTTGAAATGCCTATCGGAAACTACATCTGAAATGCCTATCAGCACCTATATTTGGAAAGCCTATCGGCAACTATATTTGGAATGCCTATCGGCACCTATATTTGAAATGCCTATCGGCTTCTATATCTGAAATGCCTAGCGGCACCTATTTTTAAAATGCTAATCGGCAACTATAACTGAAATGCCTTTCGGCATTTATATCTGAAATGCCTATCGACACCTATATTTGAAATGCCTATCGGCACCTATATTTTAAATGCCTATCGGCAACTATATCTCAAATGCCTATCGGCAACCATATCTGGAATGCCTATCGGCACCTATATTTGAAACGCCTAACGGCTTCTATATCTGAAATGCCTATCGGCACCTATTTTTAAATTGCCAATCGGCAACTATATCTGTAATGCCTATCGGCACCTATATCTGAAATGCCTATCGGCACCTATTTTTGAAATGCCTATCAGAAACTACATATGAAATGCCTATCAGCACCAATATCTGAAATGCCTATCGGTACCTATTTTTGAAATGCCTATCGGAAACTACATCTGAAATGCCTATCGGCACTCATATTTGGAATGCCTATCAACAACCATATCTGGAATGCCTATCGGCACTTATATTTGAAATGCCTATCGGCTTCTATATCTAAAATGCCTATCGGCACCTATTTTTAAAATGCCAATCGGCAAATATATCTGAAATGCCTATCGGCACCTATATCTGAAATGCCTATCGGCACCTATTTTTAAAATGCCTATCGGAAACTACATCTGAAATGCCTATCAGCACCTATATTTGAAACGCCTATCGGCAACCATATCTGTAATGCCTATCGATACCTATATTTGAAATACCTATCGGCATCTATATCTGAAATGCCTATCGGCACCTATTTTTAAAATGCCAATCGGTAACTATATCTAAAATGCCTATCGGCACCTATATCTGAAATGCCTATCGGCACCAATTTTTGAAATGCCTATCGGAAAATACATTTGGAATGCCTATCAGCACCTATATTTGAAATGCCTATCGACAACCACATCTGGAATGCCTATCGGCACCTATATTTGAAATGCCTATCGGCTTCTATATCTAAAATGCCTATCGGCACCCATTTTTAAAATGCCAATCGGCAACTATATCTGAAATGCCTATCGGCACCTATATCTGAAATGCCTATCGGCACCTATTTTTAAAATGCCTATCGGAAACTACATCTGAAATGCCTATCAGCACCTATATTTGAAATGCCTATCGGCAACCATATCTGAAATGCCTATCGACACCTATATTTGAAATACCTATCGGCTTCTATATCTGAAATTCTTATCGGCACCTATTTTTAAAATGCCAATCGGCAACTATATCTGAAATGCCTATCGGCAACTACATCTGGAATGCCTATCGGCACCTATATTTGAAATGCCTATCGGCTTCTATATCTGAAATGCCTATCGACACCTATTTTTAAAATGCCAATCGGCAACTATATCTAAAATGCCTATCGGCACCTATATCTGAAATGCCTATCGGCACCTATTTTTGAAATGCCTATCGGAAACTACATCTAAAATGCCTATCAGCACCTATATTTGAAATGCCTATCGGCAACCATATCTGAAATGCCTATCGACACCTATATTTGAAATACCTATCGGCTTCTACATCTGAAATGCTTATCGGCACCTATTTTTAAAATGCCAATCGGCAACTATATCTGAAATGCCTATCGGCACCTATATCTGAAATGCCAATCGGCACCAATTTTTGAAATGCCTATCGGAAACTACATCTTAAATGCCTATCAGCTCCTATATTTGAAATGCCTATCGGCAACCATATCTGGAATGCCTATCGGCACCTATATTTGAAATGCCTATCGGCTTCTATATCTGAAAAACCTATCGGCACCTATTTTTAAAATGCCAAACGGCAACTATATCTGAAATGCCTATCGGCACCTATATCTGAAATGCCTATCGGCACCTATTTTTGAAATGTCTTTCGGAAACTATATCTGAAATGCCAATCTGCTCCTATATTTGAAATTACTATCGGCAACCATATCTGAAATGCCTATCGACACCTATATTTGAAATACCTATCGGCTTCTATATCTGAAATGCCTATCGGCACCTGTTTTTAAAATGCCAATCGGCAACTATATCTGAAATGCCTATCGGCACCTATATCTGAAATGCCTATCGGCATCAATTTTTGAAATGCCTATCGGAAACTACATCTGAAATGCCTATCAGCACCTATATTTGAAATGCCTATCGGCAACCATATCTGGAATGCCTATCGGCACCTATATTTGAAATGCCTATCGGCTTCTATATCTGAAATGCCTATCGGCACCTATTTTTAAAATGCCAATTGGCCACTATATCTAAATGCCTATCGGCATCTATATCTGAAATGCCTATCGGCACCTATTTTTGAAATGCCTATCGGAAACTACATCTAAAATGCCTATCAGCACCTATATTTGAAATGCCTATCGGCAACCATATCTGGAATGCCTATCGGCACCTATATTTGAAATGCCTATCGGCTTCTATATCTGAAAAGCTTATCGACACCTATTTTTAAAATGCCAATTGGCAACTATATCTGAAATGCCTATCGGCACCTATATCTGAAATGACTATCGGCACCTATTTTTGAAATGCCTATCGGAAACTACATCTGAAATGCCTATCGGCACCTATATTTGAAATGCCTATCGGCAACCACATCTGAAAAGCCTATCAGCACCTATATTTGAAATGCCTATCGGCTTCTATATCTGAAATGCCTATCGGCACCTATTTTTAAAATGCCAATCGGCAACTATATCTGAAGTGCCTATTGGCACCTATATCTGATATACCTATCGGCACCTATTTTTGAAATGCCTATCGAAAACTACATCTGAAATGCCTATCAGCACATATATTTGAAATGCCTATCGGCAACCACATCAGAAATGCCTATCGGTAACTATATCTGAAATGCCTTTCGGCATTTATATCTGAAATGCCTATCGGCACCTATTTTTAAAATGCCAATCTGCAACTATATCTGAAATGCCTATCGGCACCTATATTTGAATTGCCTATCGGCACCTATTTTTGAAATGGCTATCGGCAACCATATCTGAAATGCCTATCGACACCTATATTTGAAATACCTATCGGCTTCTATATCTGAAATGCCTATCGGCACCTATTTTTAAAATGCCAATCGGCAACTATATCTGAAATGCCTATCGGCACCTATATCTGAAATGCCTATGGGCACCAATTTTTGAAATGCCTATCGGAAACTACATCTGAAATGCCTATTAGCACCTCTATTTGAAATGCCTATCGGCAACCATATCTGGAATGCCTATCGGCACATATATTTGAAATGCCTATCGGCTTCTATATCTGAAATGCCTATCGACACCTATGTTTAAAATGCCAATTGGCAACTATATCTGAAATGCCTATCGGCACCTATATCTAAAATCCCTATCGGTACCTATTTTTGAAATGCCTATCGGAAACTACATCTAAAATGCCTATCAGCACTTATATTTGAAATGCCTATCGGCAACCATATCTGGAATGCCTATCGGCACCTATATTTGAAATGCCTATCGGCTTCTATATCTGAAATGCCTATTGGCACCTATTTTTAAAATGCCAATCGGCAACTATATCTGAAATGCCTATCGGCACCTATATCTGAAATGCCTATCGGCACCAATTTTTGAAATGCCTATCGGAAACTACATCTGAAATGCCTATTAGCACCTCTATTTGAAATGCCTATCGGCAACCATATCTGGAATGCCTATCGGCACATATATTTGAAATGCCTATCGGCTTCTATATCTGAAATGCCTATCGACACCTATGTTTAAAATGCCAATTGGCAACTATATCTGAAATGCCTATCGGCACCTATATCTAAAATCCCTATCGGTACCTATTTTTGAAATGCCTATCGGAAACTACATCTAAAATGCCTATCAGCACTTATATTTGAAATGCCTATCGGCAACCATATCTGGAATGCCTATCGGCAACTATATTTGGAATGCCTATCGGCACCTATATTTGAAATGCCTATCGGCTTCTATATCTGAAATGCCTAGCGGCACCTATTTTTAAAATGCCAATCGGCAACTATATCTGAAATGCCTTTCGGCATTTATATCTGAAATGCCTATCGGCACCTATATTTGAAATGCCTGTCGGCTTCTATATTTGAAATGCCTATCGACACCTATTTTAAAAATGCCAATTGGCAACTATATCTGAAATGCCTATCGGCACCTATATCTGAAATGCCTATCGGTACCTATTTTTGAAATGCCTATCGGAAACTACATCTGAAATGCCTATCGGAAATTATATTTGGAATGCTTATCAACAACCATATCTGGAATGCCTATCGGCACTTATATTTGAAATGCCTATCGGCTTCTATATCTAAAATGCCTATCGGCACCTATTTTTAAAATGCCAATCGGCAACTATATCTGAAATGCCTATCGGCACCCATATCTGAAATGCCTATCGGCACCTATTTTTAAAATGCCTATCGGAAACTACATCTGAAATGCCTATCAGCACCTATATTTGAAATGCCTATCGGCAACCATATCTGAAATGCCTATCGATAGCTATATTTGAAATACCTATTGGCATCTATATCTGAAATGCCTATCGACACCTATTTTTAAAATGCCAATCGGCAACTATATCTAAAATGCCTATCGGCACCTATATCTGAAATGCCTATCGGCACCTATTTTTGAAATGCCTATCGGAAACTACATCTAAAATGCCTATCAGCACCTATATTTGAAATGCCTATCGGCAACCATATCTGAAATGCCTATCGACACCTATATTTGAAATACCTATCGGCTTCTATATCTGAAATGCTTATCGGCACCTATTTTTAAAATGCCAATCGGCAACTATATCTGAAATGCCTATCGGCAACTACATCTGGAATGCCTATCGGCACCTATATTTGAAATGCCTATCGGCTTCTATATCTGAAATGCCTATCGACACCTATTTTTAAAATGCCAATCGGCAACTATATCTAAAATGCCTATCGGCACCTATATCTGAAATGCCTATCGGCACCTATTTTTGAAATGCCTATCGGAAACTACATCTAAAATGCCTATCAGCACCTATATTTGAAATGCCTATCGGCAACCATATCTAAAATGCCTATCGGCACCTATATCTGAAATGCCTATCGGCACCTATTTTTGAAATGCCTATCGGAAACTACATCTAAAATGCCTATCAGCACCTATATTTGAAATGCCTATCGGCTTCTATATTTGAAATTCCTATCGACACCTATTTTTAAAATGCCAATTGGCAACTATATCTGAAATGCCTATCGGCACCTATATCTGAAATGCCTATCGGCACCAATTTTTGAAATGCCTATCGGAAACTACATCTGAAATGCCTATCAGCACCTCTATTTGAAATGCCTATCGGCAACCATATCTGGAATGCCTATCGGCACCTATATTTGAAATGCCTATCGGCTTCTATATCTGAAATGCCTATCGACACCTATGTTTAAAATGCCAATTGGCAACTATATCTGAAATGCCTATCGGCACCTATATCTAAAATGCCTATCGGTACCTATTTTTGAAATGCCTATCGGAAACTACATCTAAAATGCCTATCAGCACTTATATTTGAAATGCCTATCGGCAACCATATCTGGAATGCCTATCGGCACCTATATTTGAAATGCCTATCGGCTTCTATATCTGAAATGCCTATCGGCACCTATTTTAAAAATGCCAATCGGTAACTATATCTGAAATGCCTATCGGCACCTATATCTGAAATGCCTGTCGGCACTAATTTTTGAAATGCCTATCGGAAACTACATCTGGAATGCCTATCAGCACCTATATTTGTAATGCCTATCGGCAACCATATCTGATATGCCTATCGACACCTATATTTGAAATACCTATCGGCTTCTATATCTGAAATGCCTATCGGCACCTATTTTTAAAATGCTAATCGGCAACTATATCTGAAATGCCTATCGGCACCTATATCTGAAATGCCTATCGGCACCAATTTTTGAAATGCCTATCGAAAACTACATGTGAAATGCCTATCAGCACCTATATTTGTAATGCCCATGGGCAACCATATCTGGAATGCCTATCGGCACCTATATTTGAAATGCTTATCAGCTTCTATATCTGAAATGCCTATCGGCACCTATTTTTAAAATGCTAATCGGCAACTATATCTGAAATGCCTATCTGCTCCTATATTTGAAATGCCTATCGGCAACCATATCTGAAATGCCTATCGACACCTATATTTGAAATACCTATCGGCTTCTATATCTGAAATGCCCATCGGCCCCTGTTTTTAAAATGCCAATCGGCAACTATATCTGAAATGCCTATCGGCACATATACCTGAAATGCCTATCGGCATCAATTTTTGAAATGCCTATCGGAAACTACATCTAAAATGCCTATCAACACCTCTATTTGAAATGCCTATCGGCAACCATATCTGAAATGCCTATCGACACCTATATTTGAAATACCTATCGGCTTCTATATCTGAAATGCCCATCAGCCCCTGTTTTTAAAATGCCAATCGGCAACTATATCTGAAATGCCTATCGGCACCTATACCTGAAAGGCCTATCGGCATCAATTTTTGAAATGCCTATCGGAAACTACATCTAAAATGCCTATCAACACCTATATTTGAAATGCCTATCGGCAACCATATCTGAAATGCCTATCGGATACTGTATCTGAAATGCCTATTGGCATCAATTTTTGAAATGCCTATCGGAAACTACATCTGGAATGCCTATCAGCACCTGTATTTGAAATGCCTATCGGCAACCATATCTGGAATGCCTATCGGCACCTATATTTGAAATGCCTATCGGCTTCTATATCTGAAATGCCTATCGGCACCTATATCTGAAATGCCTATCGGCACTAATTTCTGAAATGCCTATCGGAAACTACATCTGAAATGCCTATCAGCACCTATATCTGAAATGCCTATCGGCACCTATTTTTGAAATGCTAATCGGCAACTATATCTGAAATGCCTATCGGCACCTATTTTTGAAATGCCTATGGGAAACTACATCTGAAATGCCTATCAGCACCTATATTTGAAATGCCCATCGGCAACCATATCTGGAATGCCTATCGGCACCTATATTTGAAATGCCTATCGGCTTCTATATCTGAAATGGCTATCGGCACCTATTTTTAAAATGCAAATCGGCAACTATATCTGAAATGCCTATCGGCACCTATATCTGAAATGCCTATCGGCACCTATTTTTGAATTGCCTTTCGGAAACTACATCTGAAATGCCTATCTGCTCCTATATTTGAAATGCCTATCGGCAACCATATCTGAAATGCCTATCGACACCGATATTTGAAATACCTATCGGCTTCTATATCTGAAATGCTTATCGGCACCTATTTTTAAAATGCCAATCGGCAACTATATCTGAAATGCCTATCAGCGCCTATATTTGAAATGCCTATCGGCAACCATATCTGGAATGCCTATCGGCACCTATATTTGAAATGCCTATCGGCTTCTATATCTGAAATGCCTATCGGCACCTATTTTTAAAATGCCAATCTGCAACTATATCTGAAATGCCTATCGGCACCTATATTTGAATTGCCTATCGGCACCTATTTTTGAAATGCCTATCGGAAAATATATCTGAAATGCCTATCAGCACCTATATTTGAAATGCCTATCGGCAACCATATCTGAAATGCCTATCGACACCTATATTTGAAATACCTATCGGCTTCTATATCTGAAATGCCTATCGGCACCTATTTTTAAAATGCCAATCGGCAACTATATCTGAAATGCCTATCGGCACCTATATCTGAAATGCCTATCGGCACCAATTTTTGAAATGCCTATCGGAAACTACATCTGAAATGCCTATCAGCACCTCTATTTGAAATGCCTATCGGCAACCATATCTGGAATGCCTATCGGCACCTATATTTGAAATGCCTATCGGCTTCTATATCTGAAATGCCTATCGACACCTATGTTTAAAATGCCAATTGGCAACTATATCTGAAATGCCTATCTGCACCTATATCTAAAATGCCTATCGGTACCTATTTTTGAAATGCCTATCGGAAACTACATCTAAAATGCCTATCAGCACTTATATTTGAAATGCCTATCGGAAACCATATCTGAAATGCCTATCGGCACCTATATTTTAAATGCCTATCGGCTTCTATATCTGAAATGCCTATCGGCACCTATTTTTAAAATGCCAATCGGCAACTATATCTGAAATGCCTATCGGCACCTATATCTGAAATGCCTATCGGCACCTATTTTTGAAATGCCTATCGGAAACTACATCTGAAATGCCTATCAGCACCTATATTTGAAATGCCTATCGGCAACCATATCTGAAATGCCTATCGACACCTATATTTGAAATACCTATCGGCTTCTATATCTGAAATTCTTATCGGCACCTATTTTTAAAATGCCAATCGGCAACTATATCTGAAATGCCTATCGGCAACTACATCTGAAATGCCTATCGGCACCAATTTTTGAAATGCCTATCGAAAACTACATGTGAAATGCCTATCAGCACCTATATTTGAAATGCCCATGGGCAACCATATCTGGAATGCCTATCGGCACCTATATTTGAAATGCTTACCAGCTTCTATATCTAAAATGCCTATCGGCACCTATTTTTAAAATGCTAATCGGCAACTATATCTGAAATGCCTATCGGCACATATATCTGAAATGCCTATCGGCACCTATTTTTGAAATGCCTTTCGGAAACTATATCTGAAATGCCTATCTGCTCCTATATTTAAAATGCCAATCGGCAACCATATCTGAAATGCCTATCGGCACCTATATCTGAAATGCCAATCGGCACCAATTTTTGAAATGCCTATCGGAAACTACATCTTAAATGCCTATCAGCTCCTATATTTGAAATGCCTATCGGCAACCATATCTGGAATGCCTATCGGCACCTATATTTGAAATGCCTATCGGCTTCTATATCTGAAAAACCTATCGGCACCTATTTTTAAAATGCCAAACGGCAACTATATCTGAAATGCCTATCGGCACCTATATCTGAAATGCCTATCGGCACCTATTTTTGAAATGTCTTTCGGAAACTATATCTGAAATGCCAATCTGCTCCTATATTTGAAATTACTATCGGCAACCATATCTGAAATGCCTATCGACACCTATATTTGAAATACCTATCGGCTTCTATATCTGAAATGCCTATCGGCACCTGTTTTTAAAATGCCAATCGGCAACTATATCTGAAATGCCTATCGGCACCTATATCTGAAATGCCTATCGGCATCAATTTTTGAAATGCCTATCGGAAACTACATCTGAAATGCCTATCAGCACCTATATTTGAAATGCCTATCGGCAACCATATCTGGAATGCCTATCGGCACCTATATTTGAAATGCCTATCGGCTTCTATATCTGAAATGCCTATCGGCACCTATTTTTAAAATGCCAATTGGCCACTATATCTAAATGCCTATCGGCATCTATATCTGAAATGCCTATCGGCACCTATTTTTGAAATGCCTATCGGAAACTACATCTAAAATGCCTATCAGCACCTATATTTGAAATGCCTATCGGCAACCATATCTGGAATGCCTATCGGCACCTATATTTGAAATGCCTATCGGCTTCTATATCTGAAAAGCTTATCGACACCTATTTTTAAAATGCCAATTGGCAACTATATCTGAAATGCCTATCGGCACCTATATCTGAAATGACTATCGGCACCTATTTTTGAAATGCCTATCGGAAACTACATCTGAAATGCCTATCGGCACCTATATTTGAAATGCCTATCGGCAACCACATCTGAAAAGCCTATCAGCACCTATATTTGAAATGCCTATCGGCTTCTATATCTGAAATGCCTATCGGCACCTATTTTTAAAATGCCAATCGGCAACTATATCTGAAGTGCCTATTGGCACCTATATCTGATATACCTATCGGCACCTATTTTTGAAATGCCTATCGAAAACTACATCTGAAATGCCTATCAGCACATATATTTGAAATGCCTATCGGCAACCACATCAGAAATGCCTATCGGTAACTATATCTGAAATGCCTTTCGGCATTTATATCTGAAATGCCTATCGGCACCTATTTTTAAAATGCCAATCTGCAACTATATCTGAAATGCCTATCGGCACCTATATTTGAATTGCCTATCGGCACCTATTTTTGAAATGGCTATCGGCAACCATATCTGAAATGCCTATCGACACCTATATTTGAAATACCTATCGGCTTCTATATCTGAAATGCCTATCGGCACCTATTTTTAAAATGCCAATCGGCAACTATATCTGAAATGCCTATCGGCACCTATATCTGAAATGCCTATCGGCACCAATTTTTGAAATGCCTATCGGAAACTACATCTGAAATGCCTATTAGCACCTCTATTTGAAATGCCTATCGGCAACCATATCTGGAATGCCTATCGGCACATATATTTGAAATGCCTATCGGCTTCTATATCTGAAATGCCTATCGACACCTATGTTTAAAATGCCAATTGGCAACTATATCTGAAATGCCTATCGGCACCTATATCTAAAATCCCTATCGGTACCTATTTTTGAAATGCCTATCGGAAACTACATCTAAAATGCCTATCAGCACTTATATTTGAAATGCCTATCGGCAACCATATCTGGAATGCCTATCGGCACCTATATTTGAAATGCCTATCGGCTTCTATATCTGAAATGCCTATTGGCACCTATTTTTAAAATGCCAATCGGCAACTATATCTGAAATGCCTATCGGCACCTATATCTGAAATGCCTATCGGCACCAATTTTTGAAATGCCTATCGGAAACTACATCTGAAATGCCTATTAGCACCTCTATTTGAAATGCCTATCGGCAACCATATCTGGAATGCCTATCGGCACATATATTTGAAATGCCTATCGGCTTCTATATCTGAAATGCCTATCGACACCTATGTTTAAAATGCCAATTGGCAACTATATCTGAAATGCCTATCGGCACCTATATCTAAAATCCCTATCGGTACCTATTTTTGAAATGCCTATCGGAAACTACATCTAAAATGCCTATCAGCACTTATATTTGAAATGCCTATCGGCAACCATATCTGGAATGCCTATCGGCAACTATATTTGGAATGCCTATCGGCACCTATATTTGAAATGCCTATCGGCTTCTATATCTGAAATGCCTAGCGGCACCTATTTTTAAAATGCCAATCGGCAACTATATCTGAAATGCCTTTCGGCATTTATATCTGAAATGCCTATCGGCACCTATATTTGAAATGCCTGTCGGCTTCTATATTTGAAATGCCTATCGACACCTATTTTAAAAATGCCAATTGGCAACTATATCTGAAATGCCTATCGGCACCTATATCTGAAATGCCTATCGGTACCTATTTTTGAAATGCCTATCGGAAACTACATCTGAAATGCCTATCGGAAATTATATTTGGAATGCTTATCAACAACCATATCTGGAATGCCTATCGGCACTTATATTTGAAATGCCTATCGGCTTCTATATCTAAAATGCCTATCGGCACCTATTTTTAAAATGCCAATCGGCAACTATATCTGAAATGCCTATCGGCACCCATATCTGAAATGCCTATCGGCACCTATTTTTAAAATGCCTATCGGAAACTACATCTGAAATGCCTATCAGCACCTATATTTGAAATGCCTATCGGCAACCATATCTGAAATGCCTATCGATAGCTATATTTGAAATACCTATTGGCATCTATATCTGAAATGCCTATCGACACCTATTTTTAAAATGCCAATCGGCAACTATATCTAAAATGCCTATCGGCACCTATATCTGAAATGCCTATCGGCACCTATTTTTGAAATGCCTATCGGAAACTACATCTAAAATGCCTATCAGCACCTATATTTGAAATGCCTATCGGCAACCATATCTGAAATGCCTATCGACACCTATATTTGAAATACCTATCGGCTTCTATATCTGAAATGCTTATCGGCACCTATTTTTAAAATGCCAATCGGCAACTATATCTGAAATGCCTATCGGCAACTACATCTGGAATGCCTATCGGCACCTATATTTGAAATGCCTATCGGCTTCTATATCTGAAATGCCTATCGACACCTATTTTTAAAATGCCAATCGGCAACTATATCTAAAATGCCTATCGGCACCTATATCTGAAATGCCTATCGGCACCTATTTTTGAAATGCCTATCGGAAACTACATCTAAAATGCCTATCAGCACCTATATTTGAAATGCCTATCGGCAACCATATCTAAAATGCCTATCGGCACCTATATCTGAAATGCCTATCGGCACCTATTTTTGAAATGCCTATCGGAAACTACATCTAAAATGCCTATCAGCACCTATATTTGAAATGCCTATCGGCTTCTATATTTGAAATTCCTATCGACACCTATTTTTAAAATGCCAATTGGCAACTATATCTGAAATGCCTATCGGCACCTATATCTGAAATGCCTATCGGCACCAATTTTTGAAATGCCTATCGGAAACTACATCTGAAATGCCTATCAGCACCTCTATTTGAAATGCCTATCGGCAACCATATCTGGAATGCCTATCGGCACCTATATTTGAAATGCCTATCGGCTTCTATATCTGAAATGCCTATCGACACCTATGTTTAAAATGCCAATTGGCAACTATATCTGAAATGCCTATCGGCACCTATATCTAAAATGCCTATCGGTACCTATTTTTGAAATGCCTATCGGAAACTACATCTAAAATGCCTATCAGCACTTATATTTGAAATGCCTATCGGCAACCATATCTGGAATGCCTATCGGCACCTATATTTGAAATGCCTATCGGCTTCTATATCTGAAATGCCTATCGGCACCTATTTTAAAAATGCCAATCGGTAACTATATCTGAAATGCCTATCGGCACCTATATCTGAAATGCCTGTCGGCACTAATTTTTGAAATGCCTATCGGAAACTACATCTGGAATGCCTATCAGCACCTATATTTGTAATGCCTATCGGCAACCATATCTGATATGCCTATCGACACCTATATTTGAAATACCTATCGGCTTCTATATCTGAAATGCCTATCGGCACCTATTTTTAAAATGCTAATCGGCAACTATATCTGAAATGCCTATCGGCACCTATATCTGAAATGCCTATCGGCACCAATTTTTGAAATGCCTATCGAAAACTACATGTGAAATGCCTATCAGCACCTATATTTGTAATGCCCATGGGCAACCATATCTGGAATGCCTATCGGCACCTATATTTGAAATGCTTATCAGCTTCTATATCTGAAATGCCTATCGGCACCTATTTTTAAAATGCTAATCGGCAACTATATCTGAAATGCCTATCTGCTCCTATATTTGAAATGCCTATCGGCAACCATATCTGAAATGCCTATCGACACCTATATTTGAAATACCTATCGGCTTCTATATCTGAAATGCCCATCGGCCCCTGTTTTTAAAATGCCAATCGGCAACTATATCTGAAATGCCTATCGGCACATATACCTGAAATGCCTATCGGCATCAATTTTTGAAATGCCTATCGGAAACTACATCTAAAATGCCTATCAGCACCTCTATTTGAAATGCCTATCGGCAACCATATCTGAAATGCCTATCGACACCTATATTTGAAATACCTATCGGCTTCTATATCTGAAATGCCCATCAGCCCCTGTTTTTAAAATGCCAATCGGCAACTATATCTGAAATGCCTATCGGCACCTATACCTGAAAGGCCTATCGGCATCAATTTTTGAAATGCCTATCGGAAACTACATCTAAAATGCCTATCAACACCTATATTTGAAATGCCTATCGGCAACCATATCTGAAATGCCTATCGGATACTGTATCTGAAATGCCTATTGGCATCAATTTTTGAAATGCCTATCGGAAACTACATCTGGAATGCCTATCAGCACCTGTATTTGAAATGCCTATCGGCAACCATATCTGGAATGCCTATCGGCACCTATATTTGAAATGCCTATCGGCTTCTATATCTGAAATGCCTATCGGCACCTATATCTGAAATGCCTATCGGCACTAATTTCTGAAATGCCTATCGGAAACTACATCTGAAATGCCTATCAGCACCTATATCTGAAATGCCTATCGGCACCTATTTTTGAAATGCTAATCGGCAACTATATCTGAAATGCCTATCGGCACCTATTTTTGAAATGCCTATGGGAAACTACATCTGAAATGCCTATCAGCACCTATATTTGAAATGCCCATCGGCAACCATATCTGGAATGCCTATCGGCACCTATATTTGAAATGCCTATCGGCTTCTATATCTGAAATGGCTATCGGCACCTATTTTTAAAATGCAAATCGGCAACTATATCTGAAATGCCTATCGGCACCTATATCTGAAATGCCTATCGGCACCTATTTTTGAATTGCCTTTCGGAAACTACATCTGAAATGCCTATCTGCTCCTATATTTGAAATGCCTATCGGCAACCATATCTGAAATGCCTATCGACACCGATATTTGAAATACCTATCGGCTTCTATATCTGAAATGCTTATCGGCACCTATTTTTAAAATGCCAATCGGCAACTATATCTGAAATGCCTATCAGCGCCTATATTTGAAATGCCTATCGGCAACCATATCTGGAATGCCTATCGGCACCTATATTTGAAATGCCTATCGGCTTCTATATCTGAAATGCCTATCGGCACCTATTTTTAAAATGCCAATCTGCAACTATATCTGAAATGCCTATCGGCACCTATATTTGAATTGCCTATCGGCACCTATTTTTGAAATGCCTATCGGAAAATATATCTGAAATGCCTATCAGCACCTATATTTGAAATGCCTATCGGCAACCATATCTGAAATGCCTATCGACACCTATATTTGAAATACCTATCGGCTTCTATATCTGAAATGCCTATCGGCACCTATTTTTAAAATGCCAATCGGCAACTATATCTGAAATGCCTATCGGCACCTATATCTGAAATGCCTATCGGCACCAATTTTTGAAATGCCTATCGGAAACTACATCTGAAATGCCTATCAGCACCTCTATTTGAAATGCCTATCGGCAACCATATCTGGAATGCCTATCGGCACCTATATTTGAAATGCCTATCGGCTTCTATATCTGAAATGCCTATCGACACCTATGTTTAAAATGCCAATTGGCAACTATATCTGAAATGCCTATCTGCACCTATATCTAAAATGCCTATCGGTACCTATTTTTGAAATGCCTATCGGAAACTACATCTAAAATGCCTATCAGCACTTATATTTGAAATGCCTATCGGAAACCATATCTGAAATGCCTATCGGCACCTATATTTTAAATGCCTATCGGCTTCTATATCTGAAATGCCTATCGGCACCTATTTTTAAAATGCCAATCGGCAACTATATCTGAAATGCCTATCGGCACCTATATCTGAAATGCCTATCGGCACCTATTTTTGAAATGCCTATCGGAAACTACATCTGAAATGCCTATCAGCACCTATATTTGAAATGCCTATCGGCAACAATATCTGAAATGCCTTTCGACACCTATATTTGAAATACCTATCGGCTTCTATATCTGAAATGCCTATCGGCACCTATTTTAAAAATGCCAATCGGTAACTATATCTGAAATGCCTATCGGCACCTATATCTGAAATGCCTGTCGGCACTAATTTTTGAAATGCCTATCGGAAACTACATCTGGAATGCCTATCAGCACCTATATTTGTAATGCCTATCGGCAAACATATCTGATATGCCTATCGACACCTATATTTGAAATACCTATCGGCTTCTATATCTGAAATGCCTATCGGCACCTATTTTTAAAATGCTAATCGGCAACTATATCTGAAATGCCTATCGGCACCTATATCTGAAATGCCTATCGGCACCAATTTTTGAAATGCCTATCGAAAACTACATGTGAAATGCCTATCAGCACCTATATTTGAAATGCCCATGGGCAACCATATCTGGAATGCCTATCGGCACCTATATTTGAAATGCTTACCAGCTTCTATATCTAAAATGCCTATCGGCACCTATTTTTAAAATGCTAATCGGCAACTATATCTGAAATGCCTATCGGCACATATATCTGAAATGCCTATCGGCACCTATTTTTGAAATGCCTTTCGGAAACTATATCTGAAATGCCTATCTGCTCCTATATTTGAAATGCCTATCGGCAACCATATCTGAAATGCCTATCGACACCTATATTTGAAATACCTATCGGCTTCTATATCTGAAATGCCCATCGGCCCCTGTTTTTAAAATGCCAATCGGCAACTATATCTGAAATGCCTATCGGCACCTATTTTTAAAATGCTAATCGGCAACTATATCTGAAATGCCTATCGGCACCTATATCTGAAATGCCTATCGGCACCAATTTTTGAAATGCCTATCGAAAACTACATGTGAAATGCCTATCAGCACCTATATTTGAAATGCCCATGGGCAACCATATCTGGAATGCCTATCGGCACCTATATTTGAAATGCTTACCAGCTTCTATATCTGAAATGCCTATCGGCACCTATTTTTAAAATGCTAATCGGCAACTATATCTGAAATGCCTATCGGCACCTATATCTGAAATGCCTATCGGCACCTATATTTAAAATGCCTATCGGAAACTACATCTGAAATGCCTCTCAGCACCTATATTTGAAATGCCTATCGGGAACCATATCTGAAATGCCTATCGACACCTATATTTGAAATACCTATCGGCTTCTATATCTGAAATGCCTATCGGCACCTATTTTAAAAATGCCAATAGGCAACTATATCTGAAATGCCTATCGGCACCTATATCTGAAATGCCTATCGGCACCAATTTTTGAAATGCCTATCGGAAACTACATCTGAAATGCCTATCAGCACCTATATTTGAAATGCCTATCGGATTCTATATCTGAAATGCCTATCGACACCTATTTTTAAAATGCCAATCGGTAACTATATCTGAAATGCATATCGGCACCTATATTTGAAATGCCTATCGGCAACCACATCACAAATGCCTATCGGCACCTATATCTGAAATGCCTATCGCCACCTATATTTGAAATACCTATCGGCCTCTATATCTGAAATACCTATCGGCACGTGTTTTTAAAATGCCAATCGGCAACTATATCTGAAATGCCTATCGGCACCTATATCTGAAATGCCTATCGGCACCTATTTTTGAAATGCCTATCGGAAATTACATCTGAAATGCCTATCAGCACCTATATTTGAAATGCCTATCGGCAACCATATCTGGAATGCCTATCGGAACCCATATTTGAAATGCCTATCGGCTTCTATATCTGAAATGCCTATCGGCACCTATTTTTAAAATGCCAATCGGCAACTATATCTGAAATGCCTATCGGCACATATATCTGAAAAGCCTATCGGCACCTATTTTTGAAATGCCCATCGGAAACTACATCTAAAATGCCTATCAGCACCTATATTTGAAATGCCTATCGGCAACCATATCTGGAATGCCTATCGGAACCCATATTTGAAATGCCTATCGGCTTCTATATCTGAAATGCCTATCGGCACCTATTTTTAAAATGCCAATCGGCAACTATATCTGTAATGCCTATCGGCACCTATATCTGAAATGCCTATCGGCACCTATTTTTTTAATTGCCTATCGGAAACTACATCTGAAATGCCTATCAGCACCTATATTTGAAATGCCTATCGGCAACCATATCTGAAATGCCTATCGACACCTATATTTGAAATACCTATCGGCTTCTATATCTGAAATGCCTATCGGCACCTATTTTCAAAATGCCAATCGGCAACTATATCTGAAATGCCTATCGGCACCTATATCTGAAATGCCTATCGAAACCTATTTTTGAAATGCCTATCGGAAACTACATCTGAAATGCCTATCAGCACTTATATTTGAAATGCCTATCGGCAACCATATCTGGAATGCCTATCAGCACCTATATTTGAAATGCCTATCGGCTTCTATATCTGAAATGCCTATCGGCACCTATTTTTAAATTGCCAATCGGCAACTATATCCGAAATGCCTACCGGCACCTATATCTGAAATGCCTATCGGCACCTATTTTTGAAATGCCTTTCGGAAACTACATCTGAAATGCCTATCTGCTCCTATATTTGAAATGCCTATCGGCAACCATATCTGAAATGCCTATCGACACCTATATTTGAAATACCTATCGGCTTCTATATCTGAAATGCCTATCGGCACCTATTTTCAAAATGCCAATCGGCAACTATATCTGAAATGCCTATCGGCACCTATATCTGAAATGCCTATCGAAACCTATTTTTGAAATGCCTATCGGAAACTACATCTGAAATGCCTATCAGCACTTATATTTGAAATGCCTATCGGCAACCATATCTGGAATGCCTATCAGCACCTATATTTGAAATGCCTATCGGCTTCTATATCTGAAATGCCTATCGGCACCTATTTTTAAAATGCCAATCGGCAACTATATCCGAAATGCCTACCGGCAACTATATCTGAAATGCCTATCGGCACCTATATCTGACATTCCTATCGGCATCAATTTTTGAAATGCCTATCGGAAACTACATTAAAAATTCCTATCAGCACCTATATTTGAAATACCTATCGGCAACCATATCTGGAATGCCTATCGGCACCTATATTTGAAATGCCTGTCGGCTTCTATATTTGAAATGCCTATCGGCACCTATTTTACAAAATGCCAATTGGCAACAATATCTGAAATGCCTATCGGCACCTATATCTGAAATGCCTATCGGCACCTATTTTTGAAATGCCTATCGGAAGCTACATCTGAAATGCCTATCAGCACCTATATTTGAAATGCCTATCGGCAACCATATCTGGAATGCCTATCGGCACCTATATTTGAAATGCCTATCGGCTTCTATATCTGAAATGCCTATCGGCACCTATTTTTAAAATGCCAATCGGCAACTATATCTGAAATGCCTATCGGCACCTATATCTGAAATGCCTATCGGCACCAGTTTTTGAAATACCTGTCGGAAACTACATCTGAAATGCCTATCAGCACCTATATTTGAAACGCCTATCGGCAACTATATCTGAAATGCCTATTGACACCTATATTTGAAATACCTATCGGCTTCTATATCTGAAATGCCTATCGGCACCTATTTTTAAAATGCCAATCGGTAACTATATCTGAAATGCCTATCGGCACCTATATCTGAAATGCCTATCGGCACCAATTTTTGAAATGCCTATCGGAAACTACATATGGAATGCCTATCAGCACCTATATTTGAAATGCCTATCAGCAACCATATCTGGAATGCCTATCGGCACCTATATTTGAAATGCCTATCGGCTTCTATATCTGAAATGCCTATCGACACCTATTTTTAAAATGCCAATCGGCAACTATATCTGAAATGCCTATCGGCACCTATATCTGAAATGCCTATCGGCACCTATTTTTGAAATGCGCATCGGAAACTACATCTGAAATGCCTATCAGCACCTATATTTGAAATGCCTATCGGCAACCATATCTGAAATGCCTATCGACACCTATATTTGAAATACCTATCGGCTTCTATATCTGAAATGCCTATCGGCACCTATTTTTAAAATACTAATCGGAAACTATATCTGAAATGCCTATCGGCACCTATATCTGAAATGCCTATCGGCACCTATTTTTGAAATGCCTATCGGAAACTACATCTGAAATGCCTATCAGCACCTATATTTGAAATGCCTATCGGCAACCAATACTGGAATGCCTATCGGCGCCTATATTTGAAATGCCTATCGGCTTCTATATCTGAAATGCCTATCGGCACCTATTTAAAAATGCCAATCGGCAACTATATCTGAAATGCCTATCGGCACCTATATCTAAAATGCCTATCGGCACCTATTTTTGAAATGCCTATCGGAAACTACATCTGAAATGCCTATCAGCACCTATATTTGAAATGCCTATCGGCAACCATATCTGGAATGTCTATCGGCACCTATATTTGAAATGCCTATCGGCTTCTATATCTGAAATGCCTATCGGCACCTATTTTTAAAATGCCAATCGGCAACTATATCTGTAATGCCTATCGGCACCTATATCTGAAATGCCTATCGGCACCTATTTTTGAAATGTTTATCGGAAACTACATCTGAAATGCCTATCAACACCAATATTTGAAATGCCTATCGGCAACCATATCTGAAATGCCTATCGACACCTATATTTGAAATACCTATCGGCTTCTATATTTGAAATGCCTATCGGCACCTACTTTTAAAATGCCAATCGGCAACTATATCTGAAATGCCTATCGACACCTATATCTGAAATGCCTATCAACACATATATCTGAAATGCCTATCGACACCTATATCTGAAATGCCTATCGACACCTATATCTGAAATGCCTATCGACACCTATATCTGAAATGCCTATCGACACCTATATCTGAAATGCCTATCGACACATATATCTGAAATGCCTATCGACACCTATTTTTGAAATGCCTATCGGAAACTACATCTGAAATGCCTATCAGCACCTATATTTGAAATGCCTATCGTCAACCATATCTGGAATGCCTATCGGCACCTATATTTGAAATGCCTATCGGCTTCTATATCTAAAATGCCTATCGGCACCTATTTTTAAAATGCCAATCGGCAACTATATCTGAAATGCCTATCGGCACCTATATCTGAAATGTCTATCGACACCAATATCTGAAATGCCTATCGACACCTATATCTGAAATGCCTATCGACACCCATATCTGAAATGCCTATCGACACCTATATCTGAAATGCCTATCGACACCTATATCTAAAATGCCTATCGACACTTATATCTGAAATGCCTATCGACACCTATATCTGAAATGCCTATCGACACCTATTTTTGAAATGCCTATCGGAAACTACATCTGAAATGCCTATCAGCACCTATATTTGAAATGCCTATCGGCAACCATATCTGGAATGCCTATCGGCACCTATATTTGAAATGCCTATCGGCTTCTATATCTGAAATGCCTATCGGCACCTATTTTTAAAATGCCAATCGGCAAGTATATCTGAAATGCCTATCGGCACCTATATCTGAAATGCCTATCGACACCTATATCTGAAATGCCTATCGAC